>CAUYRT010084027.1:0-17873 GCA_963574885.1 Lepilemur ruficaudatus | reverse complement strand
GAGGGTCCCCGGGCCCTGGGAGCCCGCCACATCCTCAGCAGGTGTGCACGGGGAGGCTGGCGTGAGGCCCGGCCAGAGCGCCGCTTCCCCAGAGGCCGGAGGACAGAGAGGACAGAAGCTGCCCCTGTGCTGCTGTGTGCTGACCTGACCTGGCGGGCTCCGCCCCTCCGCGCGCCCCTCCTGGAGCCCCTCCGGGAAGGCCGCCCCGCAGTCTTCCCCGTGATTAAAACCGGGTCCCCGTCTCCCGGGATGCGTGTGAAGCCGGTGTCGGGGCACAGGTGGAGGGGGCTGCCCGGTGCTGCTTCCCTTCCGCGCACTGTCTCGTGCCTTCACGCTAGCGCTTGCGATCCTGACCTAGCCCACCTGCCTGCGCCCCCGGCCCTCCTCACCTCCTCTGCCTCCTGGGTGGCTTCGAAGCAAAAGACTGCTGTGGTCGGTCCTGTGTCAGGGTCCCTGGGTGCTGCTGGCCGTCAGTCGGGGGCCGGCGCAGTCTGTGAGGCCGTTCCCCGCGGTCGGGACTGTCTCCGAGGGGCGCTGTGCCTTAGGCTGACCCGACTGAGCCCTGGAGCCCAGTGGAGGTGCACCCCGAATCACTCGTGAGCTGGGAGTGTCTGTGCTCAGGGCGGGAAGCAGCCGAGTCGGCCACAGCACGCTGTGTTGTGGAGGGAAACGCTGGTATTTCCAGGTGTGTCAGGTGACTCAGGTGCATTCCTTGGGCGTGAGCACAGGTACCGTCCAGGCAGGAATGAGAGAACTTTCTGTTGGAAAATCAACCCTTGAAGTCCCCTCTCGTCCTTCTCAGGTGAAGCGGAGTTACTTGTCGTGGTTTTAGGGGGACAGAAGGCAACGTGCCACCAACATAGAGCCACTGCCCTGCAGGTGGGGCATTGCTGGCCCTGGGGGTGGACACAGCTGCTCTGACCCTTTCTCCCCACGGCCCGCCCCTGAGTCTTTGCTGTGGAGCCGACGGGCAGGGGCAGGCGTGGGCTGTGCGTTCAGAAAGCGCTCGCTGCCTTGGCCAGGCTGTGGGAGGATCCCAGGGTTGACTGTCGCCTGTTGGCACTGACGGGCCTGAGTGTGGGTTGGCAGCGTCAGGTTGAAGGGCCTTTGCAAGGTGCAGGGCAGAGCAGGGTCGTAGATTTAGTTTCCCTGGACAGATACTTTTTAAGCAGTTTGGGCTGGAAGGACCCGTATGCCTGGCCCGCTAGGTGCCTCGTGATGTCCCAGTTCCCAAGGATGAGGTGTGTGGGTCGGGGGCTGCCTGGAGGCGCCTGTTTCCAGGAGGAGGCCTGGGAGGTGTCACGCAGACGGGGCCCCAGGGTCACCTGCATCCTTACTTGGAGCCATGCTGGTCTCCTCCTTGGGGGGCGGCGACGCTGTGGGTTCCCCAAACCACGCCTGTCAAGTGAAAGGCAGAGCTGCTGCTGCAGAAGATGTTTGGCAAAGTAGGATTCGGTGGTAAAATCTGGAGGGGATTCTTCCCACCACACCTCTCTGTTTTGCTGGTTTCCATCATCAGGTTCCCACCAGGATACCTTTTTTGAGTGGGAAAAGGGAGTTAACTTAGGAATCCCAATACCAGGTGGCAGAAGCTGGATGAGCTCCGTCCGACCAGGCGGCCCGGGGTGGAGCAGGCGGCCGGAGCCAGCCGCCTCTCTCTGGTTTGTTTCCTCTTGTTCCATCACGTTACGAGGCCCAGAAGAGCGTCGGAGTTAGATCACTGAAGAGTCAAAGACGATTTCATACAGATGTGCGATGAACACGCGTGACAGACACTTCTGTATTTTTTTGAGACAAGGTCTCGCTCTGTCACCCGGGCTGGAGTGCCGTGACGCAGTCACAGCTCACTGCGGCATCACACTCCTGGCTCAAGCGATCCTCCTGCCTCAGCCGCCCGAGTAGCTGGGACTGCAGTGCCACCGCCACGCCCAGCTGGTTTCTGCATTTTTGTAGAGACCGCAGGGTCTCTTGCTCAGGCTGGTTTCCACTTCCTGGCCTCAACAGTCCTCCCACCTTGGCTGGATGCACAGGCCTGGCCCCAAAGACTTCTAACTTCTTACTGAGAGATGCCAAATCTGATTCAGAGGAAGGTTCAAGAAACTGCTAGAGTAGAAAAAAGAGCAGATTGGTTTGCCTCTCTGCAAAAACCATCCACAACATAACTCACCCAGCGTGGCAGAGTCTGAGTGCTCATCGGCGGCCAGGGGCATGTTGGGGAGGTCGACTGTTGGAGACCTTTGGCACGAGCGCAGCGTCTACAGGGGCAGAGGTTTTCTGTTAAACAGAGGATGTCCCGGTGGAGTTGTCTGCAGGGATGAACACGCAGACCTTTCTGTCAGTTTAGCTCCACAGCTTGCCTCAGTGGTGACCGAAAGACTCGGCCGCCTCGGACCCTGCGGGGCGTGGGGCCCGCTCAGGCTCCCCGGGCGGGGCAGGTTGCTCTGCCTCCCGCAGCCCACAGCGCAGCAGGCCACCGGCACTGGATGCACAGGAGATGTTCAGCCGCTGTGGGCACAGGTGCACCAGCTCGGAGACTGGAGTTTTGTCCTTTGTGCTGAAATCCCTTCAGTGTGTCTCAAGGTATTTTTATGGTGGTGCATGTCTATAGTCCTGGCTACGTGGGAGGCCGAGGCAGGAGGATTGATTGAGCTCAGGAGTCGGAGGCTGCAGTGAGCTATGACTGTGCCACTGCGCTGCAGCCTGAGCAACACGGCAAGACCCTGTCTCTAAACAAACCAAAAAGAAGAAAGTCTGCCTCACCTGGTACCAATGGGCTGATCCTCACCTTTGGCAATTTCCCACTGAGGCCAGGGACCCTCGAGGTTCCCCTCGCTGCACTTCCCGCATTGTCCTCGTGACCAAGACGGACCCTGGTCAGACATCGTGTTAGCCAGCAGGCACGGCCTCCACGATGACGACCAAAGGGTGGGGCTCCCAGCCACTTCTGCGAGAAGGCACTTTTTTCCCCACCGAGACAGGGCTTCTCTCTGTCACCCAGGCTGGAGTGCAGTGGCATAGTCATAGCTCCTCCTGCCTTGGCCTCCTGCGTAGCTGGGGGTGTAGTTGTTGGTTTATTTTACATATGAGTGTAATTGAATCTGCTAGGAGGAAAAGAGGCCATCCTCACCTCCCTGCATGAGAAAGGTAAACTTTAAAACTTTGTTTTAACTAAAATGAGTCAGAAAACAGAAGGCCACCGTTGGAGACTTCAGCCCTCGATCGACTGGGATTCCCAGTTCAGCTGCTGTCGTTCCGTGGGGTGTCGGGTCCTGCACACGTGCTGTCGTAACCGCTCCGCACGGGGGCTGTCTGACTTGGCGCACTCGCGTGGCAGTGTGGCCTCGGGTCCAGCGTGTGCGCTATTTCTGACTGCCGCCCGCCTGCAAACCCCCGACCTTCCCTGCTGGGCTCCCAGGGCACCTGGGGACTAACTTCAGAAGCACCTGTCTGGAGGCTCACCTGGCAGTGCGGCCCTCGCACCCTCTGTGCCACCTGCTGTCGTTAACCGCGCCGGGGAGGGGCCTCGGGTCCTGAGAGCTGCTCTGAAGGGCATGTCTGAAAGTCCGTGCGTTTGGAAGTCCCCTGCTGTCGGTGACCAAGCGAACCACCCTGGGTGGACTCCACCCTGGAACACACTTGTGGGCATGGGATGTGGGTTCCGGGTGGGTGGCAGGTTGGCTGCAGGTGCCTTCTGATGGAAACACGGCGCTTGGTCTGCCTGGTGGCTGCAGGTCTCCAAGGCGAGTCCCGTGTGCGGGCTCCGTCAGCGACCGCCCTGTGCCCTGACCCATCTCCCATGAGACGGTGGCTCCGTAGTGTCAGACAGTGAGGATGCTTTGACGTGGCCTTTGGCAGGTGGGGGCTCGTATGTGTGAACCCCAGGCCTGCCGGGCTCTCTGTGGATCTGTCTTGGGTTCAGGTTCAGTCAAGCCATTAGGTCGGTTTCTCGTTGCCCGAATTCACCATCAGGCCCGTTTCCTCCACCCACGTCGGCGCAGACCGAGTCTAGGATGGTCTCTGCAGAACTGAAGTCAGAGCTCTTTGTTTCTGGCCATTTGGACAAAACGTCCGGAAGGCGAACTGTCTTTCTCCTTTGGCGTCAGCTGCCTAGGTCAGTGGCGTGGGTGTGGCTCTCAGCACGCGATGCAGGGAAAGAGGAAGGTTCCCATCCTCGGATGAGAGACAGGGACTTGGCTTAGCTGAATGCCGCAGAGCCCAGCCTGCAGCCAAGCTTCCCCTGCAGGACGGCCTGGCTCTCTCGCCAGTGCCAGAGGAAGCCCAGGGAGACGCTGGGATCCCGCCCCAGAGGTGGGAACGGTGTTTCCTAGGTCAGAGGACTGACGTGGCGTAGGTCAGAGGACTGACGTCTCGTAGGTCAGAGGACTGACGCGTAGGTCGAGGACGTGGCTGGGTCAGAGGATGGGCGTGGTGTAGGTCAGAGGACTGGTGTGGCGTAGGTTGAGGACGGGCGTGGCATAGGTCAGAGGACTGACGTGGCGTAGGTCGAGGACTGGCGCGGGTCCAGGATGGGTACGGCCTCTCCTTCCGGCAGAGCTGGCCCCCAGCTGTGCTCTGGGGCAGGGGAGGGCCGGGCCACAGGGGCTCAGCTGTGAGTGTGGCACTTGCTGCACTTAAAAAGGCAGCTCACGTTTTCATTGAGATTTAGACGTGGCCAAGAGAGGTGACTTTGTTGTTCTTTTTTTTTTTAACCCGGGGAAATATTTAGAAACACGTCTGCGTCTTAGCGGGAAGCACCCGCTGTCCTGCACAGTGTTTCACGACCATGTTTCCGTAGGGTTCAAGGAAGGTGCCAAGAGGAAGAAGCAGAAGCAGAAAGAGGAGTCGAAGAAGAAGAAGTCGACCAAGGGCAACCACTAGACGGGACCGGCTGGGCACGCGGCACGGGCGGGCGTCGGCGCGCGGGCCTGGCCAGCGTGCGGCCGCGCACACGCCGTAGGTAGCAGCAGCATCGCGATCGGTACTCGTGCCGAGCCACACTCACTGTAACCGGGATTAATGGCAGGAATACGGACGTGTGACCATGCACCGGGCAGGCAGGGGCGTTGGGAGGCGGGAGCTGGGGAAGCGGGTGGTGGCGGGAGAAGCTTGGGACGCAGCCGCGAGTTTCCCGCTCCGCTCTGCTCACGCTATATCCGCCCGCGCCTCCTCCGGCGCCGTCGCGGGCCTCTCTGGCCCGTGCACACCACTGAGGCGGTCGTAGCCGCAGAAGTACAATAAGGGCCGGCAGTCACTGAGCACGTACTCGTGAGACGACTTTCTTTCCGACGGCGGGTAGCCCTTGAACGCAGATCGTAGCTGGGCGCGGCGTGACTGAGCCGTGAGGCCGCCGCACGGGGAGCTGTGGCTGCCGGGTCCTCCAGCCACCCACGTGGTAGGCCGTCAGGGATCACTTCAGACATAAAATCATGGCTTGTGTTTATTATTTCGATTTTAATCCTGTCCAGCTAGTCCAAATTTAACTTCAAATATTGCTCAGTTTTTGCTAAATTTCATCCTCTGTTCTTGGATCCATAATTGTTCTTTTTGGCAAGAATTCTGCTCAGCAAACCGTCTCTAGCTTTCGTAGGCTAGGGTCACGCTGGGCTGTTCATACGACGCAGGAAGATAATCAGATACTGAGCAAGAAGGTGGAACTGAATATTTCGGTTTGCAAGTACTGGCTCCTTAGAAATAATTATCCTTTTCCGGCTAGATTCTGCCCGCTTCCCCTGACTGTTTCATTCGCATGACACGTGCTTCCTAACCCGCTCCTGCCGAGCACTGGGTGGAACCCGGCACCACCCGGCCTCTTCCCGGCACGTCCCCTCTCAGGGTGGTTTCCTTCCTCTTTAACGAAGATCTGTCGTTCCCGCTGCCTTTTCCTTTGTCCTCTTGCAAGTGAGGGCATCGTAAAAAGCTTTGCCGTGACTTAAAAATGCCAGCAGTTTCGATCCAGCACTGTTGAAGCTGGGAGTGTGTGGCGTGGTCCGTGCAGCAGAACCACAGGCCCGGAAGCCCGCAGCCAGCGCGGCCCGTGGTTCTGAAACGCCTCGCAGCAGAGTTCGCACCGTGTGTCTGTCTGGTTTTGGTGGGGAGGTGGTGCAGGTGGTCGGGCAGGGGGTGGACTGGTGTTTGATGCCTTTTGTGGGAAATGTAACCCTGAACGCATAATGTATTTTAAGTGCTACCTACGTAAATAAAACACGTTACTGAGTACAGCTCCCTTGCATCATTGTAACTGTCAGAATTAAAAATAAAAGCAATTCTTCAACATTTCAGTTGTGAAAGATAAAGTGATATTTTGGGGGCAGACGGCTAGATTGTGAGGCGCATTCCTGTTTAGGACGAAAATACTGCTTTAAAGCGGAAACCCCTGGTGAATGCACTCTGCAAACCGCAGACTGACAGCCTGCACATCTCGGAGTGGAAACGGCCCGCCAGAAGGTTCCTCGCGACTCCCGTCCTGCTCTGTGGGTGGTGGCACTGCGCTCCGTGGCGGGGTCCTGGCGCTCTGGCCTTTCAGGTTACACGGGAAGGTGCTGCGGTGAAACCGCCTTAGGACCCACCACAGTCTGTGGTCGTAACAGCCTTTGTGACTCGGGGATTTTTAGAAAGAGAGGGATTGTTCATCTCGGCCGCTCAGATCTCAGAGCTTGCTGCGGAGGTTGTGGCGGAGGGAGGGGCGTGGTTCAACGTTTCCCAGCACCTGGGCCGCGGCCCTCACCCTCCAGGCCAGCACGAGACGTGGCCAGGCTGCGCCCAGCAGGTGCACGGTGGCTGGGAACGTCGCCAGAGCCGCGAGCACCTTGCAGCCACGCCCAGCCACGCGTGTGACGCACTCCGGTGGAAGCTGGGTCCTCACTTAGCTCCTGTGGTGTGGGTCAGCTCACGTCCAAAGGCAGCTGCTGCCCACACAGCTGCGGGGAGGGGCCGGCATGCGGAGCGCTTGCTGCATACCGGGTCAGCTGAGCAAGGTGGGTACCTGCCTCCCAGGTGAGCAGAGCGGCACAGGGCCAGCCACGGCCTGCTGCCCCCGGGTCCTGGGCTGGGCTCCGTGAGCGCCGGCACCAAGGCCGCTGGTCCTCAGACCAGCTGTGTGCAGACGCCCGGTTTCTGTGGTGGGAGGATCTGGGGGGAGGAGGTGGGGCCGGGCAGACTTGCTCTGTTCCCCACTGGGGGGGGGCACAGTGCTGTCAGGTGTGACCTTTGTGACCTTTGAGGCTCTGGCTCCATGCAGGAGGCGGCTGTGGGGATAGGACTGGGCGAGGGTCCGGGAGGCGTGGGGAGCACAGCACGGGCCCCCCTGCAACCCTTGCTCCTTTGTCGGGGGTGATACGGACTAAACCCCACTTGCCAGAAGTGGGTGCCTTGAGATGCTCAGAGCGCAGGAAACGGGCAGCCTCTCCCCGCAGGTCCCTGCATTGGAGTCCCGGGATCTGGTTCCTGCAGGAACCGAGGCAGAGAGTTGGAGCGGGGGGATCGCACCCCGCTTTCCGCTTGCGGTCAAGGTTGCGAGGTTCAAGTCTTAGGGACCAGGAGTTAGACCACAGGCGTTTTAATTAAGCAAAGCAGAGGGGCAGTTGTAAGTTTCCTTTTCAGAGGGACAGTCGTGTTGTGAGTTTATCCTCCTCACTTCCTGTCAGGTAGGTTGTTTTCCTGTTGGGTTATTAACAAGAGCACCTTCCACTGTGCGTGACATAAACTTTACTGTTTTCACAGCACAGTTCAGATCCACCTTGCCGTGCAGCTGTCACCACCATCCATTTCCAGAACCTTCCATTTTCCTGAAAACGCAGCTCTGCCCCCACCAGACACCGGCTCCCCGTCCTCCTGCCCTGGCAGCCCGTCCCACTTCCGTCCTGTGGACTGAGGCCTCTGGGGACCTCCTGTGAGTGGAACCAGGCGCGTGTCACTCGGCTGCACGTCCTCGGGGTCCGTCCACGTGGGAGCCTGTGTCATCGTCTCCCTCCTCCTCACGCTCTGTGCAGGGACCACAGATTGCCCGTCCCTCCTTTGGTGGGCACGTGGGTGGCTTCTGTGCGACCCGCCTGTGGCCAACGACGTAACAGGACCGGTGACAGCGCCTGTTCTCTCTGGGAAGTGTCCTGCGCCTCTTGCGTGGAGCTGTGTGCCGTGCGTGTCTGTGGCTGGGCTTGGGGATGAGAGCAGGACAGGTGTCAGGGCGTCCCTTGCAGCCCGTGGAGGGTCCCGGCTGCCCTCGTGGAGCCTGGCTCGCTGCCCCGCCAAGCACGGCTGACGCTGAGGCCCAGAACCATCTCTGGACACTTTCTCCTGCCCGGGGCTGCCCACCCTCAGCACCCAGCTCTGTAGGCCGGCCGGGAATAAAGGCCCCTCGGGTGCCCGCCGTCTGCCTGGACCCTCGGGCCAGCTTCTGCCCCACCTGATTTCTCGCCGTGTGGCTCCTCCCTCCCTCCCGACCTCTGGATCTGCTGGGGCGGTCAGGGCAGGTGGCAGGGTCTCCTGTGACCCGAAGGGAGGCTTTGCTTTGACCTGCAACATTGGGTGTCCCCCCGCCCCCAGGCCACAGTAGTTTGGATCAGCTTCCTTCCTGTCCCCTCCAACCCTTGGTCAGTCCAGATCCTGAATGTTCTGTTGTCGCCTGTGTCCCAGGTACCTGGTGTGCCCGTTTCCCCTCCTGGCCAGCCCGCCTGTCCCGTGAATGTTGCCGTCTCCGCTGGACGTCGGTGGGGTGGGGGTGACCAAGGCCCCTCGAGGTGTGCCGGCTTATGACAGAGGTTCCCTCGGTGGAACGTGGGCAGGGCCAGGCTGGCGGTGGGGTGCCCGGGCAGATGCTGCGGCCTCGCGCGTCAAAGCTTTCTGACGTTTATGCCTCTCGCTGCCCAGGGGCGCAGGCTCAGCCAGGCCAGCTCAGAGCCTGGCTCCCGGGGAGGTGGCGACCAGGCCGAGGTGGTCCTGGGTCCCGGTTAGTCCAGGTGCAAAGCGGTCGTCTGGCCGCGGCCTCTTCCCTGGCGAAACCTTTGCGGTGATCCCACCAGGGTGTGGGCCAGGCCAGGGTGGCATGACGTGTGCTTCCTGGTCGCCAGAGCAGCAGGTTTGCTGGTAAAGTCACGTTGCCTCAAACGATCCACGTGAGGCTGAGCCATGGAGTGTGGCTGTTCCCCTGGGACATCTGTGCCGGGCTCCTGTCTGATGATTTTAAGTGTTGTCCTGCCTGGGGCTGGTCCTTGGGGAGGAGCAGACAGAACCGCCCTGGCTGGGGCTGCAGGCTGAGGCCCTTTGCAGAGGAGCGCGGAGACTTGGGCAGCTGCCACAGCGAACGCCATGGCCAGGGCGGCCCGCAGACCACACGCTTACCTTCGCCCAGCTGTGCAGGCGGACGCCCCGGACCAGGCGCTGCAAGGCCTGGGCTCCCCTTGGCCTGCAGACGGCGCCTTCCCTGCGTCCTCACGGCGTCCCTCTGCATCCCTGTCCTCATCTCCTCTTAAGGACACTGGTCAGGTTGGATCAAGGCCCACCAAAGGGCCTTGTTTTAACTGATTACCTCTTGAAAGGCCCTGTCTCCAAATACAGCTGTTCCGAGGTCCCGGGGCTGGGCTGGGACGAGAACTTCGGGGATGGTTCAGGCACAGCAGGCATTGCCCTGGGGTACTGGCTTCTCTCCTGCCGTGGAGCCGCGAGCGGGTACTCACCAGGCTGCCCGCCCACCTGCGGCTGCCTCACCCCCTGTGCCAGGTGAGGTGGGAGGGGAGCAGCTGTGCCCCCCAGCCCGAGAGGCAGCAGACTCGGCCCGGCCGGCGAATGCCCAGCCGCCGCGCAGCAAGCCGAAGTCCTCACCTTTGTCTCTGGGGTTTTATAGGTTTTCGCTTGATCAGCGTTCATTCTTGGTAGACAAACAGAATTCAGTCTTTATGGCGTAAAAATTACTGTTTTTCTGACCGTCTAGCCATTACGCGGTGACACGGGGAGGCGCCGGGTGACAGGGACGATGAATCTTCCCATTACTGGGAGAGCGAGTCTGATTTACGGAAACGGCTCCACTGGCGGGGTTTGGGCGGCTGGGCTCGAGCCCTGGAGTTTTCCCTGGCTGGGGCCATGGCCTGCAGGGCCCGGGAGGGCGAGGGGGCCTGGGGCCCGGGGACCTTGTGTCCCCTTGGCAGCCCCCAGGCGCTGTCCCTGCCTGGGGGGGCCGCATTCTGATCTGGCCGTTCGCTCCTCCTCCCCCAGCAAATCCTGGTGGCCCTGCCGGGAGGCTTTGGGGTGTCGTGTTCTCGGGGATCCTGTGGGCCTGGCTCGTCCTCCCTTTGCAGACGAGGATGCAGCCGGGACGTTAGCGGTTCCCCCAGGTTGGCAGACGGGTGGGTTTGCGTCCCTGTGTGCTGGGTTTCTGCTCCTGCCACCTGGTTGGTCACTGGCTCCCTCAGCCACAGGCGACGCGTCTTTTGCAAAATCCTGGTGAACTCGCTTCTTTAAATTGGGCGGGGCGGTGTGGGCCGGCAGATCTGCCCCAGAACTTAGCCTGTGCGTCCCCACGCTGCGGTCTCAGCTGTGTCCTCACTTAGTGAGCACCTACTGCACACAGGTGCACCTACTGCACGCAGCTGACCCCCGTGGGAAGCTGCCCGGCCCCTCCTTTGCCAGTGAGGAGCCCCTCGGTCGCTCCGGGTAGGAAACTAAAGGCCCGTCCCTGTTCCAGGCCGAGGGCATGGGGGCTGCCCTGTGGGGCTGGAGCACTCCTGGCCATGCGGGGCTTTGGGGGCCCGTGAATGACGCAGCTGCCCTGTGAGGTTGGAGTTGGGGTCCCTGGTCAGGCATTTGGGGAGATTTTTCAAGATTTTTCCGGGGTTCAAAGCCTGCCCGTGTTGGAAGACGCGTCAATCACGATTCCCCATCTGTCGGAAGTGGTTCTGGGAGCCGCGGGACAATGGGAACCTCGCATTGGGGACTGACACCGCCTCCCGGAGGAAGGAGGTCGCGAGCAGGCATGACAGGTTGCCTGTGATTTATCGGCCAAGCCTGGGCACCGCTAATGCCTCCGCCGGGATGGCAGGTGCAGTGGGGGAGCTCGCCCGGTCTGGCAGGCGTTTACTTTTTTAGCTTTGTAGTATGGAAATTTTCAAACGCACAGAAAAGTAGCAAGATTCAACGATTGTTACTGTGTGTAATTTGCAGAGCCCTTTTAAAGTAAATGAAACGTTTCATTCCTAAATACGTTTTCATTCCTAAATACGTCCGTCTGCACTGCCACGACCTAACTCCTTTCTCAACAGTGATTTTTACGCTGTTTTTAAACCAGATTCAGTCGGGACTACACCTTGCGTTGGGTTGTCGAGTCTGTTAATCTCTGCACGTTCTTACCTTTTGCTATGACAAACCTTACACGTGTTCAAATCACGTGTTTGAAGCGGGCAACAGCATCAGAGGGCCCCCCCCCGCCCCCTCCAACGACGACCGATGCGTCTCGTCCCCTCTGCACCTTCCTCCCCGGGCGGGGCTGGAATCAAGGCGCGGCTCCGCACGGCTGGTCTGCGGACGCCCGGCCCGCCAGGCCTGCGCGCGTCTCCCTGGGGCCTCCCCTGCGGCCTGGGCGTCTGGTCGTACGGAAATGCGGCTTCACAGACTCTGCCACAAAAGCATCCCGTCGATCCCCGGCGCCACGGGCCTCCCTGCTTACCCGGGCGCCTGCACGGCGAAGCCGCCGAGGGGCAGCTGCGGCGTCAGGGAGCAACGGACAGGGCAGGTGACGCTTGGGTTGGAGAAGAGCCGCTCATTTTAATACATTTAAATGTTTTATTTTTAAATTTTGGAAGTAGAATCACCATATAGGTAATACACATCATTGTAGAAAAATCGGAAATGCAGACATGACAAAGAAATTACTCCCGCCACGCAGAGACCGTGTGTTGGTGGACGCACGCACACCCTGGCACGCTGGAAGTGACTTCGCGTCGGGGAGTGCGGGTCTCCATGGTGACCCACGGCAGACAGAGCGTTCCTCTGCGCGGCCAAGGGCCTGTCTTACGCAGCTGGGTAACTTCCTCTCCCCATTAGTCTCGAGATGCTCCTACAGGCTGGGCTTCGGGGACCGCCTTGCCCTTTGTGTCCCCGTCTGCTGTCTTGGCATGGAGTCCCGAGGAGTTGCTAGGTCAACGGTCAGACGTGTGTGTTTTAGGCCCTTGGAACCTGTTTCCAAACCGCCATCTCCAAAAACCTCTGTGGCCATCGTGGGAGGGTCCCGTCCTGAGCCTCACCCATGAGCCTCTTCAGTTTTGTTATCCTGAAGTTACTCCTTATTTCAGCGTTCTTTTTTTTTTTTTTTTATTTGAGACAGAGTTTCACTTTCTTGCCTAGGCTAGAGTGCTGTGGCGTCAGCCTAGCTCACAGCAACCTCAAACTGCTGGGCTCAAGTGATCCTCCTGCCTTAGCCTCCCGAGTAGCTGGAACTACAGGCATGAGCCACCGTGCCCGGCTAGTTTTTTCTGTATATTTTTAGTTGTCCAATTAATTTCTTTCTATTTTTAGTAGAGACGGGATCTCGCTCTTGCTCAGGCTGGTCTCCAACTCCTGAGCTCAAGCGATCCTCCCGCCTCGGCCTTCCAGAGTGCTAGGATTACAGGCGTGAGCCACCGCGCCCGGCCTAAATTAAAAATTTTTTTGACATGGCAATGTCCCCACTCCTATTCCAAGGGCTTCATGACTTCATTTTTATGGAGATTTTTGAAACTTCTCCTATTTCTTGCTACCACCCCTTGGCCTGGGAAGTCAGATAGACCAAATAAGGCTCAGGCAAAGAAGGCAGGGAAGGCAGCACCCAGAGCAGAGAAAGATGGCAAGATGTGGCTTTTACACACAGGGCCTGGGTCACGGTCCTTATTCTCAGTGTGTAAACCCAAGGGAGCCTCAAGAGGCCTTGGGAGTGGTAATAAATACTTCCTGTCACATTTCCTTCTCCTGTGTCATAAATCTACTCTTCAGAGGGCAGAGAAGAGGAGACCCACAGGCTTTTATGAACCCGTTTTTCTCTTGGGCTGTGATAACCACCCTACTTTGAGCAGATCACACTCATTTGGAAGAGGTAACTGAATTCGTCTGGCTTCCAAGTGATCTGATAGACCAGGGACAAACTGAGACCAGCTCGGACCACACAGGTATAGGTTCTGCAGTGTCCTGGGCTGAACTTAAGCCTTTTGGGAAGTGACTCCAGGATATCCTTGTACCCTCCCAGAGTGAAAGCATGGGCTGGGCTGCACCACATGGAATGAGGGATATTTTGCTTTTCAAGGGCATTATTGGAAAAGTTTTCCAAATGTTCAATTTTATCCTGGCAGGGCTGAGGGTAGATGAAGGGGGAGTTAAGGGATTGAGATAGGGGAGAATGGACTCAAGGAACCCTGTCCCCTGGAGAGTCTGGAGTAGTCTCCATGGAAGCACGATGGCAGGGAGCCATGGCTCCAGGGAAAGGCAGGCAGAAGACAGGATTTGAGTTGCCTTTTAGGGAAGCAGCCTTACCAGCAGTTCCAGTTTGAAAAATAACTTCACCAGCAGAAAAAAATAACTTCACCATCAAGTCTTGGCTCCTTCTATCTGGAACACTGTGAGGAGCATATTTTTGGAGTTCAACCCTGAATCTCCCTAGTCACTCCTTAGCCCACCACCTACTTAAGGGAGGCAGTGGGGACTCTTATGACCCTTTGCTGGGGTAGGTCCCAGGAGCCTCAGAGGAAGTCTGGCCTCCGAGCTGGATATAGTTGATAATTATTGACAGCAAAACAGACTGTTCTTTTGTGCAAGGAACAAGAAGAACATGGGCCCCATTGTCAGGGGAGAGAGAAGTAGCTGGATTTCAGCATGACCTTTCTGGTTCTCTTTCAACCAGAATCCGCCCAATAAGCTCTTCCCCCTATGCACTGCAAGTGACGAAGTTAGGGAGAGGAAAGCCAACAAAGATGGGGGGGCCTTCTCCTGGATCAGAGGTCAGTACCCCCAGAGAAACAGACGCCAACTGGAAGCTTCTGCTGCGGGCATGAGATGGCCCCTGGTCAGACAAACCAGGCGAGGCAGTTCTCTCAACTGTTAGAGCAGTCTCGGGAAGTACTCGTGACAGAGATGGACACAAAGGTCCAGGAATTACGGCAGCAGTGGCCCCTGGCTGTGGGATGGTTGAGTTCCTGTAACCCACCCCGCACAGCTCAGTTGCAGCCGTACCCAGGACTCACCTCCACTGAGAGGCCATCCTTCACAGCTCCAGCACACGAGCTCCATCTCCTCTACATTTGGTAGCATGTTTTCTGTAGTACAGTCTTTAGACTTCAGATTGAATTATAATCGTCTTCAAATTATTCCACTTACCATAGCACCTTTCTCCTTAGCCAGACTGCACAATACCTTGTCCTGCTGTGTCCCCCTAAAGCACACAGCCCAGTGCTAGGCGCACAGCAGCTTCCCATTATAACTTGCTCAACGGAAATTAAAATCAAAATTAAATGACTGGAAAGAACAGCGCAAGCGACCCTGCGCTGTGCGAGGCAGCCTGCGACGCGGGCGTTTCTCTCTTCTGCCAGACTCTGCCTCCCTGGTAAACTCTCCCTCCCCCTTTGGAGAAGACAGTTTTATACTCCCAACGCTCATTTAAAATCTCTAGCACCCCTTCCCTGCCCTTCATGTCAGCTAATGACCTGCCTCACACTTCACAGCGGGGATTGGTGTGGCCAGAGGAGGACTGCCGGTCCCGCTGCATGTGGACCACGCAGGCCTCCTTGCTCCAGCGCCAGAAGTGCCCTATTCCCGAGGTCGGGCTGCTGCTTGGACTCGGGAACCACTCTCCTCTCCTCACTTGGCTTCCCCTCTGTCTCTCCCAAAGCTTTAGTCTCTCTCTCTCTCATTTGCAAAATTGCCTTCATATTAATATTACTACCAAATGTTCATATCGTGCTGCTTACGCTGTGGCAGGAACCATTCTAACTGCTTTATACAAATCAACTCATCTAATCGAATCTTCGCGGCGCTAATGCGGCAGACTCAGGGGCGCAGACAACACCTGCCAAGAGCTCGGTGTTGACAGCTCCTCTCCTGCGGACCCGCCTTTACTCCTCTCGCAGCAAAGTGTCTCGCAATCACACCGGCTGTGACCCTCTCTCCTCCCCTCGCTCCTGGTGGCTCCAAGTATCCTGTCTCATAGCTCCACGGGAGGTTGACCTACACCTTGCTGAAACCAATGACTGACTATCCCTCGCCCCCGCCTTCCTCGCCTCTGGGGACTTGACACAGACCATCGCTCTCTTTTGAAAGCGCGCTCCCCTCCTGCCCTCCGAGGGCTTTAGCCAGGCCTTGGCGTCCTCCTGCTCTCCGACTGTCCTCCGTCTTCCCACACTGCTTCCCTCTGTCCGCACCCCTCGGTGGGCTCGTCCACCTCCCTGGCTGTGGGAGCCATGCAAATGCTGGTGACCCTCACATCGAGACTCGTCCTGGCCTTGCCCTGAGCTTCACGCCCGTGCGCCCGCGTCCCTGTCTGTGTTCTCTTAGCGTCCAGCTGGTGTCTCAAACTTAAGGTGTCTAAAACCAAGCACCTGGTTCCCTCCCACCACAAACCCCAGCCTTCTCTTTCCTAGTTTTCTCCATCGTGTTAAATGAAACCACTGTTTACTCTGTTGCTCAGGACAGAAGCCTTATCCTTAACTCTCCACCTTCTCCATCTCACCATGAAGCAGGTGCCACTCGATTTTAAAGACAGGAAGGGGAAGCCTCCCCTTCCTGTCTTTAAAATCGAGTGGCACCTGCTCCCTTAGAGGAGCACCGCGAAGATTCGATTCGATGAGTTGATTTGTATAAAGCAGTTAGAATGGTTCCTGCCACAGCGTAAGCAGCGCGATATGAACATTTGGTAGTAATATTAATATGAAGGCAATTTTGCAAATGAGAGAGAGAGAGACTAAAGCTTTGGGAGAGACAGAGGAGAAGCCAAGCGAGGAGAGGAGAGTGGTTCCCGAGTCCAAGCAGCAGCGTCAGCTTAGCTCACAGCAACCTCGCGCTCCTGAGCTCAAGCAATCCTCCTGCCTCAGCCTCTCTAGTAGCTGGGACTACAGGCATGCACCACCATGCCCGGCTAATTTTATGTATATATATATATATATATTTTTTTTTTTTCAGTTGGCCAATTAATTTCTATTTTTAGTAGAGATGGGGGTCTCGCTCTTGCTCAGGCTGGTTTCGAACTCCTGACCTTGAGTGATCCTCCCGCCTCAGCCTCCCAGAGTGCCAGGATTACACGCATGAGCCACCGCGCCCAGCCGGGATGTTGGTTTTTGAAACACTTGGATTCATTGACCATGTAATTTAAAATAAAAGATATGAACACACTGCCTGCCAAAACATCTTTTTTTTTTTAATTGACTTCACATGTAAGAGGCTTCTCTTAGGTGTGGTTTAGAAACCAACATGTTGAAACTTCTAGGAGAGTTTGAGAGTTTTTGGCAAATCAGAATAGAGTTTTTGAAGTCAAGATGATTCTGGAAAATCCAGGACTTGTGATTACATAGGTATGGGGCTCTCTCAGTGTTCCTGAAATCAGAGCTTCTGGCTTTGGCCAGATCACTTTTGCAAAAGGCAGTTATGAGTACTTAATGGACCCAGACAGAGACCACAGTGGCTGTGGGTGTGTGTGCAGGAAAAGGAAGAGCTCTTTGCAGTCCAGATGCTCTTTCTGCCCTTTTCCTGGGGCAGAAGCAGCAGCCTGAGCCCTTTAGGGCTCACCTTGCTCTGTGGACGCACCCTGTGGATGAATGTGCCTGAGCCGCACTCCAAGGAGCACCTCGGGCAAGGCTAAAGGTCCATGATGTCATCCTCCCACTATTCTTGGCTGTAACCAGAATCTTACTGTGACTCATGTCCACATTTGGCTTTAAAGGTAAAAGAGACCGGGAGCAACTGGATATGGTCCATATAAGAACAAATAAAATGATTAATTGCTTAAAAAATAGATCCCATGCAAAATGCAATTAGGACTGCTTAAACTTGGACTAGACAGGGCAGATGGGAGAGGTTATTTATATGGGGAGTAGTGAATAACTCTTCTCTTTTTCTGCCTTTTGGATGTAGATGGGATATAAATAATATTCATGCTTTATTTATTTCTCTGTGCTTAGGACCAAATAAAAGAAATTGGGCTTGATTTGCAATGGCAGAGATGTAGGGCAGATATAAAGAGGTAGCTCAGTATGTTGTTAGACATTGGTCTTTTGGGGTACTTGTTTTTGGTTTTTTTTTTTTTTTCCCTTTGTTTTGTTTATGAGACAGAGTCTTGCTCTGTTGCCTGGGCTAGAGTGCAGTGGTGTCAGCCTAGCTCACAGCAACCTCAAACTCCTGGGTTCAACCAATCCTCCTGCCTCAGCCTCCTAGTAGCTGGACTACAGGCATGCACCACCATGCGCAGCTAATTTTTTCTATTTTTAGTTGTCCAGCTAATTTCTTTCTATTTATAGTAGAGACAGGGTCTCGCTCTTGCTCAGGCTGGTCCCAAACTCCTGAACTCGAGCAATCTTTCCGCCTCAGCCTCCCAGAGTGCTAGGATTACAGGCGTGAGCCACCACGCCAGGCCTAGGGTACTTGGTTTTGTCTCTTTTTCTGGAAAATGTGCAAAAGCAAGGCACAGTAAGGGCAGTTTTGCTGCAGTGGAGCTGGTTAATATTTTTTTTTTTTTTTTTTTTTTTGAGACAGAGTCTCACTCTCTTGCCCGGGTTAGAGTGAGTGCCGTGGCATCAGCCTAGCTCACAGCAACCTCAAACTCCTGGGCTTAAGTGATCCTTCTGCCTCAGCCTCCCGGGTAGCTGGGACTACAGGCATGCACCACCATGCCCGGCTAATTTTTTCTGTATATTTTTAGTTGGCCAATTAATTTG
>CAUYRT010084026.1:0-50218 GCA_963574885.1 Lepilemur ruficaudatus | reverse complement strand
TAGAAGTTTGCAATTATATTGGTATTTTCAAATATCAGCTTTTGGTTTTACTGACTTTCTTTATGGTTCTTCTATTTTCTATTTCCTTGACTTCGACTCCTACCTTTACTAGTTCCTTACTGTTGCTTACTTTGGGTTTAATTTGTTCCCTTTATTAAACTTTCTTTAGGTGGGCATTTACATAATTGATTGTGATCTTTATTCTTTACCAATATAATCATTTAAAGTATACTTTTCCCTGTAAGCACTTGAAAAGAATATATATTCTTTTAGTTTGGGGAATAGCATTCAATAAGTATCAATTATGTCAAGGTGATTGACAGTGTTGTTCAAATTTTCTATATCTCAATTCATTTGTTTGTCACTAATTATATCAATTACTGACAGAGGTGTGTTGAAGCATCCAACTCTAATAATGGATATATGTATTTTTTCATATCTAAAGTGTATCTCCTATAAATATTACATCATTTGATCTTGCTTTTTTTTTTTTTTTTTGTGACAGAGTCTCACTCTCTTGCCTGGGCTAGAGTGCCATGGCGTCAGCCTAGTTCACAGCAACCTCAAACTCCTAGGCTCAAATGATCCTACAGCCTCAGCCTCCCAAGTAGCTGGGACTACAGGCCCACGCGCCACCATGCCCGGCTATTTTTTTCTGTTTTTAATTGTTTTGGCTAATTTCTTTCTATTTTTTATAGTAGAGACGGGGGTCTCACTCTTGCTCAGGCTAGTCTTGAACTCCTGAGCTCAAGCAATCCTTCTGCCTCAGCCTCCCAGAGTGCTAGGATTATAGGCCTGAGCCACTGCGCCAGGCCTGATCTTGCCTTTCTTTTAACATAACAATCTCTATACTTTCATTAAATCTTTTGTTCCTTTATATTTAATACAATTGTTAATACAATTATTAATATATTTGGGCTTAAATTCACTGTTTGCTACTTGTTTGTTGTTTGTCTCATTTCTTATTCCTTTTCTTCTTTTATTTTCTTGACTTGAATTATTATTTTCAGTAGTGTATTATTATCTTTTCTATTGGCTTTTTATAATAGTTAAAACTCTTTTTAAAAAATTTCACTATTATTATAAACACGTTTAACTAATTATAGTCCACTTGAATTAATATTTCACACTTTATATTAATATATAAGATCCCTCCAACAGTATACTTGCATTCATTCCCTCCTTCCTATCGTTATCACTCATTTTATTTCTAAATACGTTATGACCTTCAAAATACAGTTATTATTTTTGTTTTAAACAGTCAACTGTCTTAAAAAATTAAGAAGTGAGAACAGGTATAGTTACCTGTATGTTTGTCATTTCCTGTGCTCTTCATCCCTTCATTTAGATACATGTTTCCTTCTGATATGTTTTCTCAGCCTAAAGGACTTCATTCAATTTGTCTTGTAATGTTGGTCTGTTAATGATAAATTCTCTCCGCTTTTGTTTGTCTGTATGCATCTTCACTTTGCCTTCATTTCTCAAGTGTATTTTCTTTGACTATACATCCTGTTGTCTCTTTTAACACTTTGAAGATATGACTCCATTGTCTTCTAGCCTGCATTGTTTCTGATGAGAGGTCTGTGATAATTCTTATTATTGTTTCTCAAATGCAATTTGTGTTTTTTCCCTGCTTACTTTTAAGATTTTCTGTGTATCTTTGATATTTAGTAATTTAATTCTGATATGCCTAGGTGCGGTTCTTTTGCTTGGGGGATTTATGAATTTTTGATTCTCTGTTTGAATTTTTAAAAATTGAATTTGGAAAAATGTTTACCTTAATATTGTAAATATTTTTTCTGCCATATTCTCTTTCCTCCTCAGACATCAATTACACGTGTGTTAGATATTATATTGCTACATATTTTCCCAAAGGTCATTTGGGGTCTGGGCATTTTTAGTTTTCTGTGTTTTCTGTTGTACAGTTTCTGTAGACTACATGGTCTACAGAATGAGTCTTCAAGCTCATTAACCCATATATATATATAATACATCATGGGGTTTATACTGACACTTAATACTTCTAATAAAATTCAGGACTGGAGACTTTTATACTTAACTTTACTAATTACATGTATCTCCTTTTTCTCATGGTGAAAATGCCTGTTAATAAAAATGTTTACTTTTTCCACAATACATATACTATTTTCAAAGTTACAATAATTTGTTTCTTACTTTAATATTCTTTGGCAAACCTTTTTTATCCTTAGGATACATCCTACTGGGATGATACAGTTTAAATTACTGTGTTTTAAAGTCACTTGGTGAAGTGATATCATCAACAGATTCACAATTTCATTCAATTTGCTTTAAATATTTAGAAATTTAAAGAATAAGTTTGTTTTATAACTAAGTAAAATATTTACATTATTTCAAAGTAAAATCTACAAAATGTTGTATATAATAAGAAATCTAGTTTGTATACCTCTCTCTTCTGCCCTATTTCCTTCCTTCCTTTATAAATAATAAAATAAATAGACATATAGCTTATCATTCTATTATCTAAAATATGAGAAAATATATAAATATTCTTATGCTTCTCTTTTAAGCTAAATAGTAGCATTCCATGCATCCTTTTCCTTTATTTTACTAGTGTTTTAATTCAACAATATATTGTAGAGGTAGCTCTATATTATATAGAACACTATTTTTACATATGTTTATTTTTCTTTTTATAGATACATATCACTCTCTTATGTGGATGCACCCTAGTTTATTCAACCAGTCCTGTAATCAGATATCTGGGTTGTTTTTAATATTTAGCTATTATAATAAAATAACAACGAATCACTGAAGCCTACATATTTTCATATTTTTCTGGTGTGCCTTTTGTAGTTTCCTGGAAGTGGAGTTGTTGGGTCAAAAGGTAACTGCACATGTACTTTTATTAGATATTGCCAAAGTTCCCTTTATAGGAGTTGTGACATTTGGCAGTCTCACTAGTTCAAGATGAGAGGGTCTGTTTCCTGTAGCTTGACCGGCAGACTGGATTTTCAAACTTTTGGATTTTTACCCATCTGATGGGGAATGAAAAAAAAAATCCTCTCCTCCCAATATCTTGGAGTTTTCATTTACACTGCAAAGAACAAATTGTAAACCACTTTGCATAGTGTCCTAGCCCCAAAATGGGGGTTTGATTTACCATGTAATTTATTTCTGGTTCATATTTCTGTTCTGAACAAGCTTTTGGGTTTGAGGTTACAAACAAAATAATTTGACTGTTTACTTGTGGTTAAGCAAATGGCATAAATACATATTTGGAAAAAATCCTTTTTGAAGGGGAAAAAGTCAGGCAATAGTTTCTAAAAATTATCATGTATTTGTCTGACAAACATTTGATTTAATAATATCTTGGCTCCTATCGTAATAAGAGGTGTACTTTTTTCTAGTCAGAAGACTTTAGGTCCTTGATAAGATAGCCAAAAAGGTCATTGTCATGAATTTGACTTGGAATGGATAGTCAAATCTTCTTTCCCATTATTTTATATTTTGTTCTTCCTTCATCATTCTATTTCCAGTTTCCTTCAACCTTCTTACTGAAAGGCTTTTATATTTTCCTTTCCCACTTTTTTTAACCTATTGGTTTTTTTTTTCTTTCACTTTTTCCTGCTTTCATTTTTTTTCCTTCTGTCTTACCCACAGATTTTTCTTTAATTCATGTACCTAATTCTCATTTTGGTTTCTTCCTGCCCTGTGTCCCATCTTGGCATAAAAAACATCTCTCACCTGAGTTATGATCTACACATACCCAGAAATAAGGCATTACTTTTAAGGAAAGGTCTCTTTGCCTGCACTGTTGTTACCTGATAAACTTAGCTTTCATGACCCACTAGGATTACCGGTACAAGGGTGTCAGGAAATCTCATTCCCTAGCAGATTTGCGCTGACTTCCTGGATGCACTATAACTGTCTGTATCCTTCCCTTTATTTCTTTGATGAAACATTTATGGTGCATCTACTAAATGCCAGCTCCTGAACTAGGCAGCCCAGGTACATAAATAAGGTAGAGCACTTGCTCTGAAAGGGCTCACAATCTAGTATTGACTGATTTCAGTTATAACCTATGAATAGATAGGCCACGTGGAAATCTCTGCTGGTGACTGTCCTCTCTTTCCACTCCTACATGGCTTACTCCTTACTTTTTCACTCTATTTGCTATATTCTCCAGGAGTCCCTTCTGACTCCTCCTTTCTCCATTCCCAACATTGTTTGGTGCCCCTCCTGGAGGTTTCCAAATCATACTGAACTTTTCCCTATTTTTTCACATTTCACCATAGTGTATTGTATTAATAATTGTGTCCTACTCTAGACTAGAAGCTCCATGAGGGGAGGGACAGGTCTCTGACATTAACTGTAAGTCTCCAGCATGCGACTGTATCAGCAGCATAGCAGACACTCAAAAAAAAGAAAATGTTTTCCAAATAAATGGCTATGTATTCACATATAAGTATATATTGTATGCAGTAAATAAAAGAGGTAAATGAAAGAGTTGGAAAGAAAAAAACCATACCTTCCAATGAAAATGGAATAACCAAGGGTGCCACAAATATAATAACATTTTTGAAGCATGTTCTAATGATTATTTTGCAGAAATTTTGCCAGTTCTAATCTCATGTACCTTTGAAGTAGGTTTTTAAACAACTGTCATTCTGATTTGTTTAACTTCCTATTGGTATTGATTATACCCATGAAATGCTAATGAAAAACTCATTCTGACATTTACAGGCAAGCACAATGGTTAGATAAGTCTCACAAATGTTATCAGTAGTTTCCCATAGCTTAATCACAGTTGTACCTCACAAAAGACTTTAAGGTCCAAGTGAATTGTTAATGTGTTTGCCCTGATACAGTCATGACTTCAAAAGTTGAAGCCTGAGATGTAGGGGTATGGCAGGTATGGAGGGGAGGAGAATTATTATCTTGTTCCATGCTCCTGTTTATAGATGTTCAAATATCATAAAAAATAGGTTTTAGTTCCTGGATATGTTCATTGTATTTTTTCTCCCAGGATGTATTTGTATTTTTTATTGTTTTTTAAAATAAATTTATTTTATTATGTTTTTTATTGGAAAAACATTGGAAACAAAAGTCACAATGGCTAAAGATTTTCCTGGCTTGTGATTATATCAAGGAAGAAGCAATTTTAATTCTCATGTATAATATTTTTGGAAAAAATCTTGGTTTTAAGGCTATATGTTGGTATCTCTTATTACTCTTTTCTTCATATTTTTAAAACTACATTTTCTTTTTATGTCTCATACATATTTTTTATGCAAACTGAGTTTCAACTGAAGCTATTAGATTAAGCTGATACAAGAGTATTCTAGAATTGCAAGTAAAAATCAGTTAGATCTTTAACACATTAACTGCCATGTGAGTTGTATTTAACTCATGCTAGTTTTGAGCCTGGGGCCTCATGAAGCATATGTAACTCACACATCTCTTTACCTTGGGAGCACCTGGTAACATGTATGCCATGCTGTAGCATACATGTTACTTACGTGATGGGTGGCCCCTTGGACAAAAGTCTGCAGTTGGTTTGTGAAAATCTTACTTGTTGATGTTCTTATTGTTACAATTAATATTGACAATTTAATTACATATAACACACAAAGAAAACAATAAAAAACCAAATTTTTCACATTAAATTAGAAAGGATAGTTTTGTTTTTGAAGTTTTTATTCTATTTTTGTAATAAAACACCATAGCCCCGAGGGAAAAAAAATTCTAGTGTGACAATCAATGTGTTAAACTAAATTTATTGTAATTTTGTCTTTTGACAGATGATTCAATTGATTTTGCAGATACCACACCAATGAGAGTCCTCACAAGAATATTTCTTAGATTCTGGTTTACCTCACTCAAGAGACTTGCGGTTATCTCTGAATTGTTCACAGTGAATGTCTGGAACAAAAGGGAGGGAGGACTGACAATGTTGAACTTTCCCAGAGCCTTGTGCTTCCAGAAAATAGCTATGTAGAAATCTCACCAAGTTTTTGTTTTCTGAAATTCCCCACTTTTTTGTTTGTTTGTTTTTGTTTTCAATTCTTTTATGTTTATTCTTTCCAAGTTTGTGAAAGGGAATCTTCATTAGGATTTGTTAGGTGAAATTGTTACATTTTAAATAAAACTTTCATTGTGTTGAGTTTCATGTAATTACTTCAATGCCTGTCTTGAGTATGAAGCCTACAATCCATACAAAGAAACTCTTTCCTGACAAATACTTTCATCTGAAGAACTGATCTGCCTTGATGTCAAATAAACATAAATTCCTTTAACTGTCTTTTTATTTTATAGTATCTAAGCTATTGAAAGAAGTCATAATATGTTTTATGTTCTGGAAAACAGCTTACTGAAAGAAATCACCCTTCCCAGTGAGACTTGGATAACAGTCACTGTCCACTCTTTCTCAGGCCCTCTATGAGACTTACAGATAACCTTCTTGTGTACCTGTGACAAAGCCAAACACATACTGTTCACATTTTGCTTGAACCTGCTGACAAAGCCAGACACAATTTTGCCTTTCACCAACTTCCCATTCTTTATCTCATGAATGATTAGCTAATATTACAACAGTTTGTTTTTCTGGAACTAGCTAGAAACAGAAATAAACATTTCCTGCCCACCTAAATAACAGAGATTTCTCCTGTTTGGAAAGCAATCCCCACACATGTAACTTGTCCATTCTTTCCTGTAAATGTTTCAAGGCAAACTCACTCTGCAGAGACACTCTAATTTTCTGATCTGGAGGGCTATCTCTATGGCAATAGCTGGTAATTCCCTAACTGGTATGGGGTAGGTGCTAGTGGGAGTGGCACTTCTTTTCATTCTCACTTTCTAGACAAATAAAAATGCAAAATGCTACCAACTTAAAGAATCATCAGATGAGACTATGAGAGATACTAACATATTCTCTTTGGTTAATTTCTACTTCAGAGATATGGAAAGCAGGCAATTATTGTTTTTAAAGCAATTTATGTTGCTCAGTTACAGTGAATTTACCTATTTGCATAATATCAATAAATGACTGTTTTATTATTTTTAAATACTATTTATTTACTACGTGTCTTTACATTTTCAATAATATCCCAGTGACTCTGACTGAGTGGGGGGGATGGGGGAAGGAAGAAAATCATATCAGCTGACCATCCAGTAAGTACCAGGTTCAGGTTGCATGTCTACATTCACTTAATCCTTTAAACAACTGGTGTGAGGTAGATATTACACCCATTTTAGAGATAAGAAACTGAGATTCAGAGATATTAATATCCTAGTCAGCAACACACATTGATAGTAACTGATAGAGTTTCATGTTTTCTCAATATCTTACATGCTGTCAGAGATAATTCTTCAGAAATCAGTAAATGTTCTATGAGTTTTAGAACTCACTCCTTAAGGCAAACACACATCTATGGCTTCTACCCATATAGTTTATATTGGTAAAACCTATTAGTTATTACAAATGATATTTTATTGTTTCAAAATGGCAGATTTTTTTTTTCCAAAAATCAAACTCAATGCATTAAATCTATTTAAAAATAGTTTTCACTGTTTTGATTTTTTTTTGCATGAACCAGAATTCAGATTCAGTAAAAATAGAGATACATGAGCAATTGAATAAAAACAAAGATCTTTGGTTGAAAACCAAAATAAAGTTTTAATTACTTGATCACTAAGTATTTTCTTACAAGACAGCTCTGTGTGAAACCTCAGGAGGTGCTGACAAATAAAGACGGATTTGTGTCCAAAAGAATTGTCTTTAAGGCACTTTAAAAAATCGCTGGGGCCAACCATGAGAGAGAGATCATGGGGCCTAATTGCCAGCGTCAGGCAATGTCATGCTACTTATTGTCTTCTTGGACATCCTTCTGGGCCTGATTGTGTAGGTCTGTCTCCATCCTCCTCCATCCTGTCCCCAAGTTTAATTTCTCCCCTTCTACCTGTGCTAATGGAGAGTCTGCTCCAGCCCTGTGAACCTCTGTCTAGTCACACATCCACTTTACCTCTAACCCCGACATTTTAATTAAATAATAAGTGAGCAAGGAAAAAAATCTGTCCTATGTAACAGTGGAACTTATATACTAACAAATGTCAACTATCCAGTGGAGGACTAGCAGTCTGGAAGTTAGAAGCTGTTTCCCAACATCAGCAAAATAAAGAATTCCACTTTATTTATTTGAGGCCATAATTTTCCAACCCACTTCACCGTTTGCTTTATGCAATGAGTCCCAGAGTCAGAAAAACTATAATTTAATGACCCCTGATTATGTAGGCTGAAAACTTGAGTTCAGTGTAACCATTAGCTTGTTTTATCTGACTTTAGATGAGGCATTTTACCTTCTATCAGCCACTATTTCTAATTTTCTTGTAAATGTTCATACATTTTGGGGGAAAAAACTTTTAGGGTACTACAAATGCAACTTTTGCAGCTTGGCAGAATGCTACAGGAGCAGAGTAATTGTCATAGACGGTTCATAAGCAAGAGGGAAAACCAGATCTGAGAAAAATGACAATGCTTAAATAAGGTAAAAAGTGTACAATTTCCAGTAGAATTCTGTGATTTTTTTAACATTGAGAGAAAGGCATTTTTAGGTATACACAATATACAAGATTGTACAAAAGTAATTTTTAAAAATATTTTTTCTTTCAAAAAATGGAATAGTCTACAATTTAAGGAAATGCTGACATGATTCAGAACGCTAGTGTGTGGTGCTCAGCCATTTTAGATGCTCCTAGCGCCATCTGGTGAGATATATGAGCAATAACAACAACATTTGACTTAACGGTTTGTACACCGAGGAGACCTTACTGTGCAGAAAAGAACTGGAGTTAGAATAACCTCCACTTACTCTATGAAGTTTGAGATACTGAGAAAAATCATTGTGTAACCTTGATGTGCACGTAACAGCATTTTTAATAATGCAGATATAGATCTCACTGAACATTTCAATTGTACCTTTATCCTTGAAATGTTTATCAACCTCCTGCACGATTTCCTCTTCGAATACATTTTGCATGCATTTCCAACTGAAATTACTGGAAATTTAGAATACATATTTGAGATGGTAAATTGAACCAAAATGCATGTTGTAACCTAGAAATTAGAAAAAATTATTTTATTTAATTCTTTAGGACTATTTGACATTTCAATTGGAAATGTTAAAATAATTTCTTACGGAAGAAAAAGAATGGATGTTTTCTTTTGGAAAACAGACTTTTGACATGTGTAAATGATATTTCTATTATAGGAAAAGCACGTCTAAGAAGAGGATGAAGTTGGCTTTGAAAAGGTTGAAAAACGTGAGGGTCAGAGGTGCTGATTGTAAAAACATTATTTTGGTTTCTACTATCACAAACACCTTTTCTCAGAGGTTTTGAAATAAAATATGTGAATTTAACTAAGACAAAAATATATAGAGGTGTAAAATACCTTAAACTGCTGCTAAGATAAGCTCTATCTGTCATAAAGCAAGGTCAGTGTATGGGTGGACCAGCAGGGAATCACATGAGCATTAGAAATCTTCTAATTGTTCCATTTCCCAGAAGAAGTTGCTAAAGGAAGTGCTATCTTATGCATTTAGGCATTTGTTTATGATTTACTAGTTTAGTACGCACGACGGTATAGATTATGATTTGCACTGCAGTCTTAAATAGTTGATGATAAAGAAATGTAATAAGAGTTTATTTGATAAACATTTATTCTCACCTTTCTTACAGAGTAATGTTGATGAACACAAAAAAAATTCTTTCCACAAAAATACCACTGTACAATTCACAGTTAGGACCAGCTACATAATTTGCAGTGGTGTGCCCGGTGCAGAATGAAAATGCAGGTCCCTTTGTTTAAAAATTATTAATAATTTCAAGATGGCAACAAAAGAAACTTACACCAAGTATAGGGCACTTATGAGTGTGGGGACCCATGCTACGGCAGAGGTAGCATGCCTGTGAACTCACTGACTTAATGCCAATATTTTGTTTCACCCTTGTTGAAAGGTAAATTGAGGCACATGAAAACATTAAAGGGTTTATTTGCGCATTCAGCAATTCATGAATTGGGCATCCCTGTGCTGCAAGTGGTCCGGGGACTCCAATGAAGGGGGAGCTTTTATAAGGAGAATGAGGAAGCAAGGCAAAGAAAATATTTGGTTACAGTGGAGCAGTACCCTTATTTAGGTTATTCTTGGGAAAAGTCCCTAGTGAGAGTTTAGTTGGTGATTTCTGATTGGTTAAGATTAAATTTCATTTTACCATTTATACTGAATTGAGTCACTTTTTTTTCATTTTTTTTTTTTTTACCATAAGTTCCCGGGCCTCTGGAGTCATCTTGTCGTAATGGTCTCTCAATTAAATTTTTTAAAAAACACTCTTATTTAGTGTTTTCTGAGCCAAACCATTGTATATCACACAGTACATATACCAAGATGTATAAATATTAAAACAAATCTCTGCTGTGACTTATGATTACCTGATGGAAAGACCAGATGAACAAATTGGTAGATTCAGCCTTTTGACAGCTTCCTCAAATCACCCTCTTATGCAGGGTACACCATGTGGTGCGAAGAGGCAACAAGCTTTTTATTATGCATTGACTTTCAGATTTTTATTTGATCTTTTGAAATAAAAAAATTAAATGCTTCATATACAAGTTCTTGAAAACCTTGAATATAGGTGCACTTATCCACCTGAATCTTTCAGAATTCAAATATGCAACCATAAGTTTGGAAATGAATTGATATTGGACAAAATGTGATGGTAAACATATTCTAAAGACAAAAGTTTCTATTCAAGAAAGCAAACAGCAAATAAGAGAAACAATCAGAATATTATCATTATTAATGTAAGACAATATTTATCTAAGGTCATTCATTTTTTAAATATGGTACAGGCTACAAAGTTTATGACAAGAAAGGCAAAAGGAAGAAATGACTTAAGAAGCTTAAGAAAATTATCTAAAAAATCAATGGTTCTCTTAAGTGTGGCCCCTGAATCACTAGCATCAGCATCACCTGGAAACTATTTATTAATAGATTTGCAAGGTCTTGTTCTCCAACCCAGTTCTACTGATTCAAATTTTCTGGGGTGGAGCCTAACAATTTGTGTTTTGACAAGTCCTGTAGGGAATTTTACATATATGTGTATATTCATTGATATCAAAATTTTATGTCAAATCAGGAAGAATTTCAAATATTTTTTAATGTGTTCATTAATTTGTTCCTCTTCATTTTGGGGGGTTATCAAATAATCCAAGAGTCCCTTCATTACTTCTCTTATAAATTTATCTCTTTCTCTTAATGAATTGCTGCTTTTGGTAGGTATGATCTGAAATATTTTGTGGTTGCAATTCACTTTCAATGGCAGATTAAGTTCTTTTGGTTTCATTATTTATCTTTAAGACCTTTGCTTTATATTTCATTAATTTTTCCTCATTTATTTAATGAACAAAGATGTGCAAAGAATGTACCCCTCACATATGAGAAGATAGGGAATATGTCATTACTAACTGGTTCTGTGGAAACATTTTAAATATTTTAAACAAGTATTCATAATTGCACTTACAATGGCATATTCCCAATCCAACCTCTGCTTAGTTGAACCTAAAAAAATGTCCATCACAACATTTTCAGCAGGAGTGAGCATGATAGAGAAGATATGGGAGTAAAAAGAGACAATTATCTTTAACTTAAATTGCAGCTAACATATTTTACTTTTGCAATTTGTACATAAAACCATGAGACCACATTGCTAGACTCATCGCCCCCAGGACTTCAGGGGAAGCTTTTAAGGGAAGAAATGAATCTGGAGAGAATATTGCAGAGCTAAGGGAGGTAGCGCTCAAGCATCACGCCCCAGCCAAACTTAGCTAGAGGAACCACTGAATAATGTTTTCCCTGCAACAGGAATCTTGCTGAACAATGTATTTTATATATTAAAAGTAGTACAAGATATTCAACTAAACAACAGTATAATTCAATTTAGGCATATTCCATTGATCCAGAAAATTTAACATGTTGAATGAATGACAGAAAACAAGTACACAGTTTTAATCTAGGAAACCATTCAATTATATTTTCAACACTGCTTTTTTTTTTTTCAGTGAGGGAAAGAAACTCTGAAATACCATAGTGATACATGCTTTCTTCTTTGCTGCCTATTAACCTTATAAATCTCCATTAGCATTTTACAGTGGTATTGAATTTTTAGAAAATAAGTCCTCTAAATTTTTTTTGCATTTTATGCAAAATCAATTGGAAATGTTTAATCAAGTTATTATATGGAGTGGCCAACAATCTCTTGACATTGTTAATGTCAAAGTGTCAACAACCTTGGATAATTGCAATTATAGCATCAAATCCTACAAACAGGAAGACATTGAAATTTAATCCTATAAAATAAAAGCAAGGGCTGAACTGAAAAAAGTCAATGAAAAGGCTCCATACGGTGTACAAATTTTGAAATTCTATTATTTCATTTTGGAATATCTTGACTTATGGCAGTATTTTTTTGGATGCAGCTCCTATTTTTGATCAGCAGTATTCAATCTGCTTTTAATTATATCCAAGTTTATTTTTTTCACCTCAGATATTATATTTTCATCTCTAGAAGTTTAATTTGGATCTTTTTTTATACCTTCCATGCTTTTCTTTAATATCCTTATGATTTCCTCTATCTTCTTGAACATACGGACTCTAGTTATAACCGTTTTAATGTCCTTGTCTAGTAATTCTATATTTGTGTCATTTCTGGATCTGTTTCTATTGATTTAATTTTTCCCCATATGGGTCATATTTTCTTTTCATGTCTGGCGGTTTTTGCTTGGAAACCACACAGTATGAATTTTAACTTGTTGGGTGCTGGGTACTTACGCACTCCTGTTAATATTATTTAATTGTGTTCTGCGGCTCAATTTAGTTACTTGGAAACAGTATGACCCTTTTGAAACCTGCTTTTATTTTTTTTATTTTTTTTTAATTTCAGGATATTATGGGGGTACAAATGTTAAGGTTACGTATATTGCCCTTGTCCCCCTCCCCCCTCGAGTCAGAGCCTCAAGCCTGACCATCCCCCATACGGTGCACATTGCACTCATTATGTATGCATATACCCATCCCCTTCTCCCCCCTCCCGTCTGCTCCACTCGCGATAAATGTTGTTCCTATATGTCCGCTTAGGTGTTGATCAGTGAAACCAATTTGCTGGTGAGTACATGTGGTACTTGTTTATCCATTCTTGGGATACTTCACTTAGGAGAATAGGTTTCAGCTCTATCCAGGAAAATACAAGAGGTGCTTGCTATATTTTAAAATTTGCTAGACAGCGCCTGAAAACCTTTAGACTAGGACTAATTTTTCCCGATTCGGCCTGTTGGGAAAACAAACTATTTTCCACTCTGCAGGAGCTCTTGAGATTGTTCTGTTTCAGTGTTTTTGATATTTTTTTCCCCCAGTTTTGGGCAGTTTCCTCCTATGCATGGGTTGATTGGTACTTACCTAAAGACTTGGATAGCTGTTCTCCTCCATAGCTCCCTCTTCTCTTGTACTCTGTGCTGCAAATTCTATTCGCTTGGCCTGCACAAATGTTCAACTCTGTCTTTTCAACCAAGCAAGTCTGCCAGCCTCTGGTCTGGGTTCCGCTTCCCTGGAAACTCTTTTTGGGTAGTAAGCTAGGGCAATCCCAAGCTTACCTCATTTATTCCCCTTCGCTTAGGAATTCCTCTCCTGACCTGCCTGTTGTTCAATGTATAAAATCTTTTGCTTTGTATATTTTGTCCACTTGTAAGTTCCTTAAGGTGGGAGAAGCTGGAAGCAAAAATCCCTGATAAACATATGTGAATAGAATCATTGCTTATGTCCACAAACATAATAGCATCATAATTAATCAGTTAATAAATGTCTCAAAAATTATATAATTTTAGTTATTTTCATGTCTCCTTTTTTTCATAAAAGTATCCTAATTTCCACGATAAATTATCTGGTAGCTCTAATTTTGGTATTTTAATGATGTATGTTAATACTGAATACTAAAATAATTCATAAAATTTTGGATTAGATTTTGTGTTTTAATTTGAATAAGACAAAAATATGGCAACACCTGAATTCTCTTTACTTGTATTAGTGAGTCCAATGATTAAATTTTGTACAGCACCATGTAATTGTCCCTGATTAAATAAAGCTTTCAAATGCTTAAGAGGATTCTGTCAAAAGCCTGGCACCATGGCAGAATTCGGAACTGCATGCAGTTTTTGAAGCTTGTATGCAAAGAATTTAGTTAAATGTGTATTACTTAGTTTATTTCATATTACCAATAGACGTCCTTACTTGGTTCTTTTTGTTTTACTTTTCTCCTCTCTTAATCCCCTCTCTCATTTCCCTTTTCCACATATGTTTGATATACTTCTATGTCCTTAAATGTGTGTGAATTCTGATGAATATGTAGCTTTTTACATGTGTGTTTGTTTTTTATTTACATTAATGGCATTGTACCATGGACTTAATTCTATTTACATTTTCACTCCATATATTTTAAGATCTGTTCATGTTGTTATAGGTATATCTCATTCATTGTTTCTAGTTGTTACATAGTATTCCGCAGTGTGTATCTACCACATTTTATTATACAACGCCCTAGAGATGGACATCACTGTTGTCTCAGACTCTCAACTATGCAAACAAAATGATGATTTCCTTACTCACTATTCTCATGGACATATAAATTAATTTCTCTGCAACGTAAATACAGAAATGAGCTTGCTGGATCACGAATTCTCGGAGTATTATCAGGTTACTCTTCACAAAATTGGTACTAGAATATACAACCCCTAGTAAAGCAGTGAACTCTTTTTTATTCACATAGTTCTTAACATTTGGGTTTTTTTTATTATATGTCTTGCCAATTTGAGAAATATAAATTATTACAACATTGTCATTTCAATTTTTATTAATCTAATTACCGGTGGGTTTAAACTTCTATGTGGTTTTCCTTCTTTCTCATAGTGACTTACCTAAATTTCTATATATTTAGATGTGAAATCTTTTTACTGGATTAGACTTTGCTATATTCTCTCAGTTTTCTGTTTTATAGCAATCTTGTCTAACCTTAATTTTGATGTAATCAAATTGTTTCACCTTATTGTTTCTATTTAGGATCCTTGTTTCAGAAGCCCTTCTGCACTTGTAGATTTATACGCTTGTATAAACCTGCACTTGTAGGTTTATAATCTCTTACATATTCTTTTTCTTTCAGTTTTAACATTCCCTGTTGGTTTTTAACTCTTCCTACATTTGCTTTTGAATATTATGCCTTACTCTGTATCATATGGCAAGCTACTTTTTCTACTCAATTCTTATAAATACTTTTGCACATTACTAAATTCCAAATATGTATCACATGTATGAGGTGATGTTTTAAGCATAATAGTATTTAAAAATAAGCAGAACTGATCTATTTCTATGCATATATTTATACATTTTCAGGTATGGATTTTATGTGTTTGCTAGATACTTACACATTTGTGAAACCCAACAGTGCAAATCACAGCAGTAAGAAAATGTTTTGCTATTATAGGTCCCAAAATGTCAAAGTTTGTGGATTTATGGTTTATTGCAGCAAAAAGACACAATAGAGCAACAGCATAAAAGTAAATGTATGCATCTCAGCCACAGGCTGCCTCACAGCAAGAGAGATGTTTGGAGAGGCTGGGAGTAAGTTCCAGTGGTCCTTCCTCTGCAGGGCTGTACCTTTTTCTCTTTAATCAGGAATGATTGATAAGTGCATTTAACGTCGTGGAACCAGGAGACCAAATGGAGTCTAGGCTGACCTTTTTATATCATGCTGGTCACACAGGCATCTTTTTTGCTGGGTAATCAATGGCAGGGCACTCCAGGGATCTCAACAAGAACAGGTGCAAATCATCAGTCTCACCATTTGCCAAAAAACAGTGTTGATAAGCTGGATCACCTTAGACCCATGTTGCCCCAGAGCCGTGATTACAAAGCAAGCCTATTAATCAGACATCCCCTGTTTTGACCAGCGGTCAGTGCTGTGCAGATGCTTTAATAAAGCAGCTCAACTAAACCTTGGGGGAGACTTTCTAAGACTTTCTGGAGGCTCCAAGTGACCTCAGCACCGCTCACCCATAACCCTCTCCATCAAGTAAAGCAAAAACTGCCACGATGCTGGAAGGAGGGTGGCAGCGGGTTGTGGTGAATGCTGTTGGGATATCTCGACTGCTCAGTCTGTGAAGATAGTGAGTCTAACCAGAGTGCTCAGCTTACAGTCAGCCCATGGCTGAAGTTCAAGTCTGCCTTTGTGTCATCCTCATGATTCTTTTCCACAACCACCTGTGCTTTTATTCAGCTTCCTACTTCCTTAAATATTAAAGCAAAAAACAAACAAAAAAAATTTAAGTATATTTCCCAAGGCTCAGGGTGTGTTTTTACCTGATCACTGGATGCTTGTGTACTTACTGGAAGGAATATTCACATAAAATGCATGCCTAGTCCAACCCTGGGGAAACCCTGGGTAATCATGACCTGTTTAATCTCAGGGAAACTTCCCTAAACATTTCAGTTTATTGAGTTGTTTATTGACTATTCGATATGTACCAGACATTGTACTAAACAAATTTAAATATTTTATTTAATCTTCACAACATCTCGGCGAAGTAGGTACTTTTATTACCCCATATTTCAAAAACATAAAATGAGGATCAGAGAAATTAAGTAATTCACAACTATTAAGAATCAACTCTAAGATTTGAACTTTGGCAGTTGTGTGATTCCTGAGCATGAAATCTTTTTCTTTTACATGGTGCCTGGTGGAGCACATGCTTAGTAGAGGGAGCAACTTGTAAAAACATGGACTGCAGGCGAAATTCTAGAAACTCCAAGTACTTCATGATTGGTGCTTAGGTGAAGGGCATAGGGTGGAGAGCGAACCTAAAAAGAAAAAGGATTATAAAGGAAAGGTGGATACTGAGGGCCTCATGATTGATTCTTCAGGCAAAAGGAATTCATTGAAGAGTGGTTTTTTTTTTAATTTCAGAATATTATAGGGGTCCAAATGTTTTGGTAACGTGGATTGATTTTGTACTGCTTGAGTCAAAGGTATAAGTGTGCCCATCACCCAGATAGTGTACGTTGTACCTGTTAGGTATGATTTCACCCAACCTCCTCCTCCCCACCTGCATGATGATTTCTATTGTGTTTTACTTTTATCTGTGCACATGAGAGCTGATTGGTTAGTTCCAATTTAATAGTGAGTACATGTGGTATTTGTTTTTTCATTCTTGTGACATTTCACTTAGGAGAATGGTCTTCATTTCCATCCAGATTATTGTAAAAGGTATTAATTCAGTTTTATGACTGAGTAGTACTCTGTGGTGTACACATTCCACATTTTACTAATTCATTCATGAATTGATGGGCACTTGAGTTGATTCCACACCTTTGCGATTGTGAGTTGTGCTGCAATAAACATTTGAGTGCAAGTGTCTTTTTGATAAAATGACTTACTTTCCCTTGGGTAAATACCCAGTAGTGGGATTGCTGGATCAAATGGTAGCTATATTATGGCAATTTTTTTTTTTTGCTATGGGGATGGGGATACTAATGATTGAAAAGATTATACAGGACTAATAAAGTTCTAACATTTTGAGGTCATAAATATTTTATCATAATTTAGTATTTAATTATATTAGTTTTTTAGTTAAATTGAGTCACATGGTTTAAGGCCTAAAATTAAGATCCACTACCATGTGCTACCTTGACATCTGGTGAAACCAAAAAGGTCCCTACTAGCTTAATTGCAGGTTCCCTTCCCACTCTGCTTCTGTGGGTAAGGTCCCCTAGCCAAATAACTCTTATCAGGGAGTCATGCCCAATTCCTGCTTAGCTCAGAGTAGTGGGTTTCTGTTCCCTGCCAGCCCACAGAGTTATTCAAACAAGCCAACCACATTCTTTCATGGGAACCAAGGAGCACCACACTGTCTCAATACTACAAATCTGCCTTGTATAGTCCCTACTGGTTCTCTCTTTTCTGGAGTGCAATCCTGGTGTGGCCCTGGGTGATGTGTGGTGTCCTCCTTCCCTTGGAAGTGAGTGTATGTGACTAATAAACTGCTGTCATCTCATCTATCCACCGTTGGGTACCATGTGCTTGGCCATTCCATAACCCTAGGGTGGATTCCCCTCCTTACCAGTGGGGTGAATAGAAGGTGATTAAGACAAGTCACGAATAACTCTAACCCAAATTTGATAATTTAACAATTGCTTAAAAACCATTCAGTATTTTCTTAATTAAAAAACACAAGAAAACAACAAACAAACAGAGAATGAACTCCTTAGCTTGGTATGTAAGAAATTCCATAATTTTAGTCTGTGCCCACCTCTCCAGTATTATTTTCCACAATTGGGAGCTACTCCTCAACCATTCATTGCATTGTTTTATAGCTCTCTATGTTGCAACAAGTATATATGCTTTTACCCTTTGTTTTTTCCTCTGTCTGGAAAAATGTTCTATTTCTGTCCATAATCCTGAAAATCCCAACTCAACATCTTCTGGACCATGAGGCTTCCCTATACACCCCACTGAGAAGCTATGTTTGTGTCTTCCTTTACGTTCCCACCACACTGTTCACACACACACACACACACACACACACACACACACTAAAGCCCATATTACTCTATATTGCAATTATTTGTTCACATACCTTTCTACTGTAGTAGTCTATAACCAGCTTAATGACAGCGTCCTTTTCCCATTAATCTTTGTATTTCTGGAATTTATGATAGTGATTATCATCTGATAGGTGATATCAGTGTTTCAAAATTCTAGCTTAATAAATGCTATTGAATGAATGAATGGATCATTGTGAAATTCTGTCTAGCCAACATGGGTTTTATTGCTACAAAATTCACTATGCAAATATATAACTTGATTTCTGCTTTTCTTTCTTCCTTAACCCCTCTGTTGATCTAAGTAGTGGGAGGCTTAAGTATCATCCAGGTAAGGGAACCTCAGATATTCAGCCACCCCATGGCTTCTGTTGGGCACCACTGAGTTGTAATTGATCCTGTAATCTTTGAACATTGGCTTTCACACCTGCTGTGCTGAGATGATTATAGCCCCAAGGTCGCCTCACTCATTATGTCCATGTGAATCACTGCAGTCTTTTCATCCCCTAATTAGACCACTTTAAGTGTGTGATCTGCTTTCTGCTTCTTTTGTGCCTTCTTAGGAGCCAAAAAATCTCCAACTGTTTTCTCTGTACAACTTTAGGTCATGCAGCCTCTGTAAGCCTTTCCTTGGGAACAATACACATCATCCCTATACTGTCGTTCTGATACCATGCTTTCAGTCTCCCTGGGCTGTACCCTGAGACAAAACATATTCTCTCTTTGCATCGGGACCACCTAAACTTGTCTTGAGTTTGTTTCACCCATATTCCCAGTGCTTCCCCTCCTGATTTTTGATTCTTTTAAATAAGTAAAAACCATTCACAAATGTTATTATTCCCTTAAATAATTGCATATACTCTCTTGTATATTACTTTTGTGTCCTTCCTTTAACCCATTACTGTAAATTAATTTTGTAACTGTTTAGTGAATGGTTTCCTGGCAAATGAGCAAAAAGCAAACTTTACACAAAATCGTATTTATATAGCAAGTCAAATTCCATGAGAGCAATGACCACTTCCAAATGACAAAAACTGTTGCTCAGCCTTAGCTATGGTTTACTTATTTCAAACACTACTTAATGTTATAGCACTCTGGAATGACAATAGAATTGGGACAATCTGTGAGAGTTCATGGCAATTAGATTTGCAGATGGCTTTAAATCTTTTCAATGTTTTTGTTTTTAATAATTTAAATACAGTGGGGGAAATAAATTAGATATTGCATGTCAGCAAGCTCAGTTATGTTGTAAAACAAGCGTAATATCAAATTATACATGCCATTTAACTGTGGACTTACTCAACTATAAGAAAATAGTCTCATATTTTGTAAAGCAAGATCAAACTAAAAGATTTAATCTAACAAGTTCAATATTTGATAAGCAATGAAAAGTGACATGTGTTTGTCTAAAGAAAGACCTAAATGCCTAGACAAATACATGTTTCCAGAAATATAAAGATTTTTTCTTTTGTTTAGATTGTGCCAAGTAGAAACATTGTCTCTACTATTGTGAACATTTTTATTATCTTGTCTCAACAGGAATGCTCTGGTTGAAAAAGCACTTTCATTCTAAGTTTCTTGTTCCCCTGTGCTCTAAGTTTCTAAGTAATTTTTACTTCCAATCCAGGACTTATTTTTTTTTATGTTTGATAAAATTCACTGTGACTCATTTTAGGTTATTGCAGCATAAAAATGAAAAAATATTGCATCAGATAAGCAATTTTTCAGGTTCTCTGAAGATAGTTAAGAAATGATTTTTAAAAGTCAAACTCCCTTTAGAATATAAGTTTTCAAGAAAAATGATTTCATCAGAGGTAAAACCAGTGAAATAAATGAGTGGTAGACTGAGAGTTGGAAGGTGTATGGAATCTGGAACCTGAATAACTAGTTTTGTTATAAGCAGTTTCATCAGTTGGCTTTCTTCTTTGATGTGTAGGGAAGGATAGCTCTGTGGCTACACAGCTGCCCCTCTTCTCAGGGGTGCGTCTTCAATATCTTGGACATTCGAGTCCCAAGTCTTTTCTCTGTGCATGCTCTTATGTCAGAAGGGCCAGCGAAATAGCATAGAAAGGAGGTAAGAGTGGTCCTCAAGATTCGGCACCCCCTCCTTTACTTCCTTTCTGTATCTCTCTAAAGAGCCAGAGCTAGATTATATGGCAGTATCCATAGAGAAGCCCCATATCACAGCTATATCTCAGTGATTGCCCCTGCTCCAAATTATCTTCTTTTTTAAAATTTTTAATTATTGTGGGTACATAATAGTTGTATATATTTATAGGGTACATGTGATGTTTTGATACAGACATACAATGTGAACTAATCAAATCAGAGTAATTAGGGTATCCATCACCTCCAGCATTTATCATTTCTTTGTGTTAGAAATATTCCCATTTTACTCTTTCAGTTGTTTTAAAGTATAACCTCATTTACTGTTGATTACTTTGTTGTGCTATCAAATATTGTTCATTTATCTAACTATATTTTTGTACCCATTAACCACCCCACTTTATTCTCCCTTTCTTGTACCCTTCCCAGCCTCTGGTAACCGTTATTCTAATCTCTGTCTTTATGAAATCAATTGTTTTTAATATTTAGCTCCCACATATGAGGGAGAACATGTGAGATTTGTCTTTCTATTCTTGGCTTATTTCACTTAAGCCATAGTGTTCTCCAGTTCCAGCCATGTAGTTGCAAATGGCAGGATTTCATTTCTTTTTGTGGCTACATAATATTCCATTGTGTATATGTACCACAATTTCTTTATCTATTCTTTCATTGATGGATGCTTAGATAGGATTCAAATCTTGGCTATTGAGAATAGTGCAGCAATAAACATTGGAGTGCAGATATCTTTTCAATATACTGAATTCCTCTCCTTTGGATATATACCAAGCAGTGGGATTGCTGGGTCATATGGTAGTTCTATTTTTAATTTTTTAAAGAACTTTCATACTGCTAACCATAGTGGTTGCACTAGTTTACATTCCCAACAACAACGTACAAGGGTTCCCCTTTCTCTACATCCTTGTCAGCATTCATTATTGCCTGTCTTTTGTGATAAAAGCCATTTTAACTAGGGTGAGATGATATCTAGTTGTAGTTTTGAGTTGCATTCCTCTGATCACTAACAATATTGAGCATTTTTCATATCCCTGTTGGCCATTTGTATGTCTTCTTTTGAGAAATATCTATTCAGATCCTTTGCCCATTTTTTAATCAGATTTTTTTTTGATTTTTTTCTTATTGAGTTGTTGGAGCTCCTTATATTCTAGTTATTAGTCCCTTGTCAGATGGGTAGTTTGTAAATATTTTCTCACATTCTATGGTTTGTCTCTTCTCTTTTTTGGTTGTTTCCTTTGCTGTACAAAAGCTTTTTAGCTTGCTGTGATCCCATTTGTCCAATTTTGCTTTGGTTGCCTGTGCTTTGTGGGTATTACTCAAGAAGTACTTGTCCAGACCAAAGTCCTGACGTGTTTCCCCAATGTTTACTTTTGGTAGTTTCATAGTTTCAGGTCTGAGATTTAAGTCTTTAATCCATTTTGATCTGATTTTTTTATTAATCATGGTGAGAGATAAGGGTCTATTTTCATTCTTCTGCATATGGATAATCCAGTTTTCCCAGCACCATTTATTGAAGAGACTGTCCTTTCCACACTGCATGTTCTTGGCACCTTTGTCAAAGATAAGTTCACTGTATTTATTTCTGGTTTCTCTCCTGTACTATTCGTCTATGTATCTGTTTTTATGCTAGTCCCATGATGTTTTGCTTATTATGGCTCAGTAGTATAATTTGAAGTCAGGGTGTGATTCATCCAGTTTTGTTCTTTTTGTTCTGGACAGCTTTGGCTATTCTGGGTCTTTTGTGGTTCCATATAAACTTTAGGATTATTTTTTTCTATTTCTGCGAAGAATGTCATTGGTATTTTGACAGAGATTCTGTGAAGAATGTCATTGGTATTTTGACAGAGATTGCATTGAATCTGTAGAATGCTTTGTTAGTATGGACATTTTAACAATATTGATTCTTCCAATCCATAAGCAAGGAATATCTTTACATTTTTTTGTGTACCTTTCAACTTCTTTCACCAAGGTTTTATAGTTTTCATTGTAGAGATCTTTCACTTCTTTGGTTAAGTTTATTCCTAGTATTTTATTTTCTTTGTAACTATTATACAGGGGATTACTTTCTTGGTTACTTTTTAAGATGGTTTACTGTTGGCATATAGAAATGCTATTGAATTTTGTATGTTGATTTTGTATCCTGCAATTTTACTGAATTTGTTTATCAGTTCTAATATTTTTTTTGTAGTGTTTAGATTTCCCTAGATATAAGATCATATCATCTGTAAAGGAGGATAATCTGACTTCTTCCTTTCCAATTTGGATGCTCTCTATTTCTTTCTCTTGTCTGATTGCTCTAGCTAGAACGTCCAGTACTATGTTGAGTAACAGTGGTGCAAGTGGACATCCTCATCTGGTTCCAGACCTTAGAGGAAAGGCTTTCAGTTTTTCCCCATTCAGAATGATACTAGTTGTGATATATCATAAATAGTTTTTATCGTGTTGAGGTAAATTCCTTCTATGCCCAGTTTTTGAGAGTTTTTGTGGCTAATTATTTTCTTGCCCTGAAATTCCAACAATCCTTCTAAGATTATTACAAAGAGCAGCTGTTATTTAAAGCAACGGTGATCATGATTGTAGCACTGCTTTGGCATAAGAAGTCAAGTCAGTTTACCAATGCCAGGGAACAGAGCTAGGGAATTAAGTGCTGCTTCAGTGAACTGATGTTTATTGCATGGCAACTCTGTGATAGAATGTAAATCAAATGGTAAAAGCAGCTCACGGGGTACTGGTGAGACTGCACAATATTCCTACCACGAACATTGTTGGTTTCCCATCAAGATGTTCTTGGGTTCCTTTTACCTGTTCTGTGTCCATCCTCCAGCTTCTGTGTGCTGTGCTTCTCACTGCTGAGCTCTGGGACCTTCTTCAGAGGACGTCCTCGGGCTACTGGAGCTGCCTGGGGCATGCACAGACAACATACCACCTGCTCCTCATCCCATGCAGACAGGAGAGAGAGGGCTCTGGTTGCAGCACCCACGATTACAATGCTCATGAAAATATTGGCTAGCCTTTCTGGAATAACAGAATAATTTTAGGTGGGAAGTGGTAAGATTATGCATTAATAAGGCAGTGACATTAAAATGCCTCACTTTATAGAACCACGGAAATATTAGGAACTTGAAAGTCAATTTTGTCCCCATTCTTTTTCCCACATGTACCTTACTCAGAGAAAATCATAGTTTTGCCATGTATAAACCATTAATTTATAAGTCTTACAGAATTTGATATTATTGAAATTCCATGATCTTGTTTTTCCTATAAATTAAGTCAAATTTTTCAATCTCTAATACTTAGCAGACTTTTGAATACATTTAGCCAAACTCTTTATGCTTTGTTACATTTGTTTTCATCTCATTTTGTTTGTAAATGGAAAATGGTCTGTCATCGTCTGGATAACAATCTTTCAAACACTAGGAAACTATTATTATGTTCCTTTTCTTGAGTTGACAAAATAATTCCCTTCTTTGTGTAGTCCTTTGTGTTCCAAACATTTAATCATCCTGCTATCTTCAGAATCTTTTTTAAGTTCCCTTTTCTCTTAAATTTACAGCCCAGAACAACATATTAAATAAGTGTATTTTATACATTAAGTAATCAAAGCCTGTAAGTATTTTATTGCTCTACTGAACATGCTGATAAGTTTATTTTAGGCTTCTTTCTGGAGTGTTGCATTAATGCCTATGTTTCCAATGCCTGATGAATGGATAAATGTATGAATGAACGAAAGCAAGAGCAATATACTACAGATATGTGTTTTGTCGCAAACCCTAAATATTTTTCCTGCCTTAAAAAAAAAAAAAAGCATAGCTAAATCATTTGTTCCTGGAGTTAAAACGTCATTGAAGGAGATGTAACCTCACTGTATTGCGAAATGCATTCATGACTTGGGTTTGAGTCCTGGTTCTGCCATTTTAAGCTGTAGGATTTCAGGTAGATTATTTAAGTCTCTCAGCTCAGTCTCCTTGTCAACAAAATGGGAATTTTGATAGATACTTTGAAGTTTGTTTCGAAGGTGGAGACTATGCACATCATAACTTGGCGGTCAGTAGCCCTTTAACAAATGGCTGCTGCTAATGTCATAGAGACCTTCAATTTCAGGAAGAACCAGGGGCAGTCTTGATAACAAGGCTTTAGCTTTCTTGAGAGAAAAGTTTGCTCTGATTGTATCACAACAAGGGCTTGTTTAAGAAGTCTTTGCCTTGTAAAGAATTTACTGATTCCTTTGAGATAGTGTATGCATGAATGAAAGAATACTCAATTCAGAATTAGGAGACTTGAATATCTACCTTCCTCTGCTGCTAGTCATCTCTATAACCACAAGCAAATCACTTAACTTCTGTGGGCTTCAGTTTCCACATCAATAATAAAATGAAGTAGTTGAAACAGAGAATCCTTCTGTCCCCTCTAAAATTTTGTGACTCTGAGAGACATTTTGGAGAGCTCATGAGAGACGAGGGGAAGGTAGTGGAAACAGTTGAGATAACGACTTAAAGGAGACTTTTCCTAAGGTATAGGTCCAGGATAATCTTAAAGAAAGAAAGAAAAAAAATACTATAGTTAAAACCAAATTTAAAAAGACAAGAAAAAGCATTGCTCTTTTAATGTGTTTTGGAAATTTGAGTTTTCACAGGATATTTTGTAGAGTTCACTGGCATTAAAATCCTTCATGCATGTAAATTACATGTTCTTAAGACTGCTTCTAATGGTGCTAAGAGTCCAAAATCTTTGAACCACATAGCATTAAGTTGAAAGAAGGAAGAAAAGATACTATAAAAGCAAGAGGGTTTTAATTGGTTGGGTTCAAGATGGTTATTGACACCATTTTTTTTCCCTTTTGTGCTTGTGGCCCTTGTATCCGATGCATTTATTTTCCAGGAGAAGGATTATTTCCATTTTGATTCTGAGAGATGTGCAAAGAGCTACTTCCAGCTGACACATACTTAACAGAGCCCCTATTGGGAGAAAGAGCATTAAGATACATACTGTGTTTTCTTTCACTCCTGTAAAACTTAGAAACTTAAAGAAATGACCTGGTTTCAGCTAATTACACACATTATCTGCCAGAGGAGGTACTTCTACTTAAACAAAAATAGATCCAATTTTAATTTTTAATCTCAAATGGCAATATCCATAATACAAATAATGTATCCACCCTCAGCAATATGGCCAACTACCTCCTTTTTCTTTTGTAGCAAATGGCAGAGAATTTAATAACCATGCAATGAGAAAAAAAGCTACATTTGTGTAACAGCTTGTAAAAATGATGTAGAAGTTTCATCGTCAAAATGTATTTTTATTGATGATATTCAGGAAACAGAGAAAGGATAAACAAGAACATAAAAATCACCTATAATAAAACCTTCCTGTGTATTGATGATATTTTTATGTGATATTCTTTTTCTTTTATCTGTGCATATATGTACTTCTCCAAATTGGGATAATAATGTGCATATTATTTGACATTTTTAAAAAGATGAGATATATAATAAAAATTTTTCCATGATGTTAAATGTTCTTTGAGAATATGGGTGTAGGGTGGGGGTAATGGTAGAGGGGACAAAGAGAAAACCAAAAGTGGCGAAGGATGAACTGGAAAGGCTCCTGGGGCCTGGTCTGTGAAGCAGTGAGAGTGTGTGCTATGGCAGAGTGGGATGTGGGAAGCTACTGGAGAGCATAAGCATGGGGTCATTGGTCCCACCTCCCTAAAATACAGTGAGTTACATAGCTTAGCAGGACAACCCAGGACACCTGAGACTCATTAATTGATCCTAGAAGAAGTACGGTGGAGTGGAACAAGCATGGGCTTTGGACTCAGACATTTGGGGTTTAAATTCTGGCTCCTATAGTCATCATGTATGCCAATAGACAAGTTGATGTCCTATATCTATATCTATATCTATACCTATACCTATAACTATATCTATCTATGTAACGAGAGAGAGAGAGAACCTATATTATATAAGGTTGCTATGAAGATTCAGTGAATTAAGGCATTAAGATATATCAAGCACTTATGACAATTACTAGTCAATAGCAAGCCTTATATAGATTAGCTACTATTTTTTATTATTTTTCTGTAAAAATAGGGATAATGATAACTACCATGTGGCATTGAATGAGTCAGATAATATGTCTAAAAGGACTTAATCTAGAGCCTGGCACCAAGTAGCCCTCAATGATGACGGTTAACTATTGCCTTTGTCCCAGAAATTGTTTCATTTCTTCAAATAAGTGAGGTTCTCTCTCACCTCCAAACCTCCACATACTCTGCTCCCTTTGCCTGTAACACTTTTCTTCTGCAGGTAACTCTTCAGATTACACTTACACATCATTTCCCTGGAAAGTCATCTTTGTCGACAGTTCTGTCTCTGTCTTTCCATCTTCCTCTAGCACCCTGCACTTCTCTAGCTGGGGCATTTGTGACCCTTTGTGATGATTCCTGATTTTATTTTTTCTCTTCCCCACTTGTCAGTAAGCTCTACCAGAGAAAAAACTGTGTTTCCTTTGCATACCCTGGACAGTTCCTGATGTAAAATATGCATTAAACAAATAGTAATAGTAATAAAACCATTAAATAAATGAGGAGTCATCAGAAAGGTAAGAGGAAAACCAGAACAGAGTAATTCCCTGAAATTCAACTGACAGATGTGTTGCCACGGGGATAATTGACCAGTGTCAAGTGCTAGGAGAGAGGTCGGGTAAGCTAAGGACGGAAATGTGCCTGTAGGTTTGGCCGCTAGGAAATTACTGATGACTTAGGAGAGAGCGATTTAATAAGGTGGTGGAGCAGGGAGCAGATTGCAGAGGGAGGAGGAATGAAAGAGTGGTGAGAAACTGGAGTAGCAAGTGTAGACGTTTTTTTAAAAGCTTGGAAGTAAAGCCAAAGAGAGTACGAAGACAGCAGCCCAGGGAATAGAGCAGCTAAGAGATGGCAGGTGTAGGTGTGAGGCTGCGACTCTGGGCGGTGTGCCTGCGTGTGTCTCTCTGTGCGTGAGCTTGTGTCTACGTGGGTGTGTGCTTCCGTGTATGCCTCTGTATGCGTGAGTCTGTGTGTGCTCATGCCTATTTATCTCTATGCATGTGTGCTCTCTGAGTGTCCGTGTGTGAGTATATGACAGTGTGTCTACCTGTGTCTGTTTATCTGTGTGTGTGGCTGTGTCTGTATCTATCTGTGTGTTTATATGGGCTTGTATGCCTTTCTGGGAATATTGGTGGGGTGTGTGTGTGTGTGAGAGAGAGATTAAGGTGGAAGAGACTTGAACATCCTCCTATATTGAGGGCAAAAAGTCAAGGGGAAGGGAGGGTCACAGGAAAACCCATTAACACCAAAAACCCAACTGGAGGAGGGACTTGCCCAGAGGACTGAGGTTTCAGCAATTTTTGCCTGTGAAAACTAAGACAAAGACTACTCTGTTATTGGGTTTATTTTCATGAACACACTTGGATTACATATGTCATTCCTTGAATTACTGACCTATCTTTCTCCAGCAAACCCCCTACTCCACCCCAGCCCAATTGCTAAAGATCTGGGATAACTAGATCATTTCATTTTAGGTGAAAATACTTGAGTGTCATAAAGGCAAAAAAATTGCTGTCTCAATTTTTTACTTGTATAACTTCTTTAACACTATCTTATAAACAGAGCCTGAAAGAAAAGTGAACAAGTGATACATTTACTTACTAACAGTATAAGCACACTCCAAATGTACTATACATAAATTTAGAATGGCTAAATTAAAAATGTATGGGATAATAATGTTGAAATCAGTGCTTCTGGGTTTGAAACTTCTGATATTTATTCATTTAAAAGGACATTAGTAGTATTCAGCAGGGGATGTTGAATTCATATTTCAAAGAATAAGTAAAGAGTCAGCCACTGTTTGCAATTTGTCACTGTCTAAATTCCTCAGCGATGCGGAGACTTACTAAAAGAGTTTATATTTGTTAGAACACTGTAAAAGAGGGAAAACTTTAGAGTAGTATTTTTCAGGAAAGAATGTTTTGAAAAATGTTATCACATACAAAAAAGGGAAGGATTTTTTTTTTCCCATTACAAATTCTTTCTCGGTGGAACATACAGGCAACAATTTTAGAAATCATAAAATTCAAAGTATTTTTAATGAATGTCTTTTAAAATTCATTTCGAATAGGGGAGACATGCACATGTAAAGTATTCAAAAGGTACAAAATGAAATGCAATGAAAAGTAAGTCTTCTCTCCATCTCTGACCCCAGTCGCCAAGTTCCTACCCCAGGAGCAGCTGCTGTTATTAATTTGATGCAGGTCCTTCTGGAGACATTCTTCACATTTATAAACTTGTATATATTTATAACATCACTTTCATTAGTAGCAGACTACATAATTGTCATCCACTTTGCTTATTTTTTTTTTCCTGAATGATTCTTGACATTAGAAAATAAAAGAGAGAAAATATTGGACATCCTTAGCCAGCAGAACATTGGCCCAGAAGTTACTAGTGAGACTTTTAATTCCCCTTCCTTTTCATCTATTAATATGCACAGAGGTTTTTGTTTTCTACTGGAGCGTGAGGGAAGAGACGGGAAGAATTTGGATGGTGGAGTCTGTGGTTGTGGGGAGCTAAGGATGGAAGTTTTTCTGGCCCTTAAATGGGTTGGACTGCCCAAGCTTCGAAAAGTGGCAGTCAGAAAAATAATGGCACTATTTTTTTAGGAGAGATTTGGAGGGTTCATAGGAAGTAAGAGATGGCCAAAGGTTAATTTCTGGGAACGAAGAGCCATTTTGGAGTCCTGGTGACCAAATGTGGCACACAATTGGAGAAAAAGCCATTTCCTCCATCTCCCCTTGGAACCCAGCAATGATCTGACACTCCTTAAATCTGTAGGCAGAGAATGTAGAAAATTATAAGCCAGAGTAGAAAAGGAAGGAAAAAGCAGATAGCAGGCAGTTACAGACTGGGTTGCGGGCATGTGTGTGCCACCCTTTTGGGGAACTTCTAAAAATATCTTGGGGACACTTGGAGATGTACTAATTACTAGTCATCAAAACAGTTGGGGCTCTTGCCATTATAATTTGGGCATAAAAACAGACTGCAACTTTATTTTATATTCTCAATCTGGTGAGGCCTAAGAAAACTGGATTGTAAGTAAAAGTGGAAAATACTAAATATGGAACATATGCAATACCTTGTAACAGGATGGTGAAATGGAATGGAAGCTTAGGTTGCAAAACAACAATGGTACCTATTCCAAGTTGAAGTCCTGGACCAGGACTTCAAGTAAGAGGCAGAGAACTAGAAGATCATTCTTAAACTCCTCACCCTTATCAGGTATATAAAAGGAGAGAGAAGAAGATTGAAATATTTTTTTCTTAGGAAGATTTCTTTGGAGAGCTGTACTGGGAGTCCCATGCCCCCCTACAAGGGCAAGGTGTGAGGAATGCTTGACCTTCACCTTAAGCCAAACTTTTAACTGGACCGCAGAGAGTCTGATGTATATTCTCCAAGGTTAAAGACACAGTACACTGGTATTTGACTCTCTTCTGAGAAATCTCAATGGTAAAAGATTGACTGGGTAGCTGTGACAGTCAAGCTGAAGAAGTGGTTGTGTTAGGCTCCCAGCACTCCTAGAGTACACTGGGCTGAGAACAGGTGAGCGTTCTTTTTGGGTGTGATGTGGGCCATGGGTGACACAGCATAATCCTGGAGTCATTCTACATCCTCCCTAAAAGGGCTGCAGAGAGAAGGTGGATGTATTGCTACATTGCCAGGGGCTAAGGAATGCGTAAGTAACCAGGTAGCATAGAGACATGCATGCCCAGAGAACTCCAGGTAGATATTTTCAAGCAATTGAGTGGATTCTCAAAGTAACCCACTAAAGTGTCTCTTAGTAGAATCAGCCTTATGGAAAGTCAAAGCCAGGTAGTGCTACCACTCTATGACCAAAGAACCCTTGCTCTCCTTAACTCTCCCCTTCTCTCCAGCTCCATGCCTAGAAGTATCAGAAACCTTGGATGAAGGTTTGGAGGAAGGAGTGAGGGGAAAAGAGGAATGAAAGCACTGGGTGAGAAGAGAAAAAAAGCTGACCACACTCCAGTGGCAGAGAGAGGCTTCCACTTTTCAAGTTCAAAATTGAGTAAAAGTGGAAGCCCAAATAAAATGTTTATTTTATTATAACTAAAGCAAGACTATTTAGCCAATAATAGTAATTGTAGTGGTCAAACATTTTCATTTTCTTCCAGGAGCAGGGAGTGAAGCTGCTCTACTAGATACAGGGGCAGTGCTGGAAGAACCAGGAGTTGTGTTTGTGCTGGGTGGCACTCACCTGCAGACATGAGGGAAAGACAAAACAGAAAAAATCCTTGACTTCTCCAGCATTTTCCATTCCTATCTCCCCAAAGTTCTTCAACTTCTACTTCATCTTGATAGATTTCTTTCTCGCGAGGGCACTCACACCTTCCTGTCATGGCTTCCATACCGTTTCCTTGGGCTTCTGTTATTCTCCCAGGTTTTCTTCATTACCTCAGACCACCACCCAACCCGCAGTTCTGTTTCTCTGAAGCTGATTTGCTCACCGTCCCTGGGGTGGCTGTGGTAGTCACTGTCATATTGACGTTTTCTATCAAAAAGTACAGACCCTTAAGGGGGAATACCCCAAGGATGTCGCCCTGCCAGCCCCTGTGGGCACTGGAGAGCCAGGGTCACTGCTCTCTGACTGCTAGTGACAGGCCAGCGCCTCACGGTGCACTGGCATTTGTTGGCTACTCCCTGAAAATGCAACACCCACTGTGGATTGCTCCTGACAGCAATCACTATGGATTGTTGATTTAAATCAGGCCATCAGGTTGGCAGATTTTAAGGCTCCATGCAGAGTTATAAACACCAGACCCTGGAGACAGAGAACCAACTTTCAACTTCCATCTTCACTGTAAGGTGCATTTTTGCAGACTTGAGATGATTACTTTACAAAGAAGGATAGTAACGCCACCCATCTATTAAAGGAGATAACAGGCCTAACATGTTAAGTAGGAATTTGCTAAGTATTAACTATTATTATTATTACTGTAACTCTGGCTCTTTTTAAAATTTTATTTATTTATTTATTTCAGAATATTATGGGGGTACAAACGTTTTGGTTACATAAATTGCTTTTGTACCATTTGAGTCAAACTGTGCCCATCCCACAGATAGTGTGCATTATACCCGTTGGCACCAATGGTACTTTGACTTACATGGATGTTTCTTTCTAAGCCAGGGACTTCTTCTTAATCATCTGTACAGACAGTCTAAATAGCTTGCAAATAATAATGTAGGAAACTGTGTTCCTGCTACACATAGGATTTAGTTCCCTTCTCATCTAATTTAATGCTAAAGCTATAAAATGGGAAAGAACATGATTGAATGATAGAAGATTAAATCAATAGGATTCCTAAAAACTTCAACTCCCTCCTTTCACACACTCAGTTGATGTTTCCCATTCTGCCCTACTTTCTTATTGTTTCACTTCTGAGCACATGGAGATATTTAAAAATTATGTCTTGACATGACAGCTGCTTTAGACCATCATTTCTAAGTCCCCTTAACATTGGAATCCTCAGAATATTACTGTCTCAAAGCCCATATAGCACTAGAATTTCTTTGGCTCCCAGGAAAGCTATATTCTCTGCATTCCAGGCAGCATTAGGATCCAAATTTGCTACTATTGATGTTTTTACCCCCAATAATGGGTGGAGTATGAAAATACAGCATCTGAAAGAAGCATTAGTCCCTAGGGCCTTCACTGTGCTGGGTTTGGTGGATGGAAGGAAGAAGGTGGACCTTAAGAGGATTCACAACAGATGATATCCCAGAGGTGCGGGTAAGTGCACAGCTCATCACCCTTTCTGAATGCTAATTGGTTTCTACCAGCACTTTGTCAGGTATTTTACTTCGTGGTGTTAAAGTATAATAGAATTTCTTATAAAGCAAAAATAGATCTGTTGGGATTTTTAAACCCTTTGAAATAATAGCAACTGACTTCTTTTGTTATGGGATATATCTCAAGGAAGTAGGTGGGGTCAGGTTGCTTGTTTGATGAATAGATGCAAATATTGTATCACCTTGATGGGCAGCTATCGGACAGAGAAAGTGTAGACAGATGCGTAAATCTCTGGAATGTTTTTCTGCATTAACTCAACAGTGCTGTGCCCGTGTTAGCCTATCATTTTGGTTTCAACTCTACTTTGGGAAAAAATAGTAAATTTAACAAATGTGAATTAAATTAATGATGATAAGGGTTAAAATTCTTTCATTCTCAGTATGTTATTCAAGAATCAAGTAGCCTTGGGTTAACCAACTTGCAGTTTGTAACTATTCCTCGTCTGCCACATTATCCACAGCAAGAAAACTCATCAACATTCAAGGACTGGATTCCTGTCCCTTTGATTGCTTCTTCCTACTATCCAATTCAAAAATGCAGGTTGAATCCTTCTACTGCTCAATGCAAAGTCTGTTTGCTCAAGCAGGCATGTGAAAGAATGAGAATTTCTATTGTGCTTTTAAAACTGGATTTGTGGCAAAATAATTTTATTTTATTTGTTCAAACCCCCAAAAGGAGAGTCTAGAGAAAATTTCCTCAGTAGTGGTAGAACTTAAACAAGTTATAAAGTCATAAGATTAATTATGAGGACACCAGTCCATAATTCATTATCATAAGATTAGTGTTTAATTCAATATCCTTTCATAGAAAGTATATCATCTTATATGGACAAATACAATGTCCTATAACAAATATTCTACCACAATAGAATTTTTAATGAACTAGCTTTGAGGTAACATAGCCTTAAGGTTAAGTGGTAAATAATATAAACAAACTAAGACATCCTTGTAAATTAGGGCAATTTCACAGGACGGCTTCTTACTTAATCTTTGTCAAACTCAAACAAAACACAAGGCAAGGCCAAGTCCAATGCCTGACTCATTGGATGAGTAAAGACACAAGGCGCCTCTCAGAGCTAGACAGTTTATTACGCATACAGAGACTGAATAAGAGAGTAAGCTAAAGGTGCCAGCTTCCTGTGATCTGTGTCTTATGCACCAAAAAAAAACCCCAAAACAAAAACCCAACAACACCCAAATGAAAGTGGCTGGATGACTGCAACATGAGTTGTGAGACACCTCATCACTGATGAGCCATTTAGAGACTGCAGCAAAGTGGTTTTATATCTGCAGCTTTATTCTCACGGGGCAGGACAGAAAGCCCTATACTTCCTCAAAACCTGGGGGATTGATGAGACATTGTCATGACAGTCTCACGGGGAGATAGAGAGATGAGCAGGAGGTGGCCTTGGGGCAACTCCTCACAGACCTTCCATCCTCTCCTGAACCTCAAATGGGCTGCAGTCCATGCCTGCAACTGCATAGATACGGGCAAGGTTGCCAGGCCACCATGGCAGGATTGTTCCCCTGAATTCTTCCTAGTAACCAAGCTAGATAGAAACTCAGTTCAGGATGACAGGGTACACAGCTTTAATAATTTTTAATAAAAATGGAATTTAGGCCTGCCTACTAGGGCTTTTTATGTTGTTTATAACTTTATTGTAGCTGATACGTAAATATTATCCACTCTTTTACCCTAACTACAATATCATGACTAGCTCAGTACTTTGAATTCTCATATTTCAAGTTTTCTCATTAACTATCATTGTGATGTGTGATCAATGCTTCTTAAAAATTCAGCCAAGTTTGAATTAAAGTTATCTTAAGTTTGTAATATTTATTGCCACACACTCTATATCAGGTCAAACTTCCCACTAGGGATTTCAAATGAGAAAAAAAGAGTTAAAAACACTTTAAAAACAAACACAACCAAGTTCTAAATTCCAATGTTATCAATAGTTTACAGAATCAATTACAATTTTGGGGGGTAAACTGTTCGTTCCAAACGTTGATACAATAAGATAATTAACTAGAAACTAGTTTACATTTGAAGGTACTGCTTCTATCTTTTTGTCATAGAATCACCTAATGAAACAGGAATGTATATTCCTTAACTGTCTAGAGATGTTCTAACCATTGCTAAGGGACACTTTTCAACAAGCACCATAGTATAGCCAAGAACACAGTAGAATGCTTGTGGTGTTTTTTTTTGTTTTTAATTTTGACAGTCATTTTAATGCTATTTAAGAGATAATATTTCCAATAGGTATTGAGATAAAAATGCTTTTCTAATGTTAACTTGGTCCTTTCCCTTGCCAAAATGTATAGAGTTCTAAAAGAAAATGCATTTTGGATAGCTATTATGATGACATATTTCTTGATCAAATAAATCATGCCATGTGCTCATGGGCCTCTGTCTTAGTCAGCTTGGGCTACCATAACAAAATACCGTAGACTGGATAGCACAAACAGTAGAATTTTATTTTGTCACAGTTTTAAAGCCTGGAAGTCCATGACCATAGTGCCATCATGGTCTATTTCTGATGAGGGCTTTTCTTCCTGGCTCGTAGGTAGCAGCCATCTCACTATGTGCTCACATGACTTCTTTGTTGAGAGATGGCAGGGACAGAGAGAGAATGCACAAACTCTCTAGTGTCTTTTCCTACAAGGGCACTAATCTCATCATGGGGCCCCACCCCCATTACCTCATCTAATCCTTAGAACCTCCCAAAGGCCTCATCTCTAAATACCACCCCATTGGGGTTAGGGCTTCAATGTATAAATTTGGGGTACACAAATATTCAGTTCATAACAGCTCCATATCTCACTTTGATATAACTGTCAGAGCTATGTCTTTAATAGGACAGGTAGACTGAGGAGAGCTGAACTAATTTTACTTCACATTTAGGAAACTGGACCAGGATAAAATTTACCCCCAAACAATTCCAGGAAGATGTGTGTCTATATTTTTTGTTGTTTTTATTTCCCCATTTTTAAATTAAAAATTTTAATTTTATGAAAATTTAGAAACATACATAGTTTATAAACTCAAATAAATCCTTTTTTTTAAAAAAGCAATGCCTTGCTTCACCCTTTCCCTAACCCTGATCCTGCTCTCCAATGAAGCATGTCAAGCTCATTAGCAATTTTTTTAGATGTTTCCCTTTTTTAAAAATTACATTCTTATAGTGCTACATTTTAGTTTTACAGTGTTATGTATTTTAGATATTATTACATATTCATTTACTGCTTTTCAAGATGAAAATCTAGTTTCTCCACTTTGCTTGTCCACTCATCCTGATTTTTACATTATTTTAATATGTAAGGATTTATTCCTGCTAAGCCTCATAGTATATTATGAGTACATACCCTTCCTTAATGAAGCTTTTGTTTTTTCCTGGAGTTAATAATTGTCTCATGTTTTATTTATCTATTTTTCTGTATGCCTTTCTCTGTATTTCCTTCCTAAAGCACTTACGAATCAGTAAAATCTAATCCTATTTTGACACAATCAAACCCAACAGATGACATATCTATTTTGTATTTTTTCCTGGAAACTTCCTTTCATGATCTTATTCTGCTCTGGACACAGCTGTTTCATGGGCCCAGAGGATGTGTGGACTCAATGTGTACGTGGTGGGAAGTCAGAGGCGCAGCATCTAGGCTGTCAGTGGACTGTGCTCACTGCAACAGGTCTTCTTTAAGGAGGTCTGAATAACACATTTCCATGGTTGCCATAGGCCCCCCCTTTTCTGTACAGACCTATCTCTTCATATAGCTTCAGAAAGCAGCCCCCCACACCCCCATTTCCCATAGTCCTCTCCTTGCCAGGCAACTCAGAAGAGGGAAGTTAGTGAGATGAAACAGAGCATCTATTGATGCCGTTGGTCTCAGAGGAGCAACTAGTACTCATTCTCTTCCTCACCCACTGACCATTCCAAATCCTCCCACCGCTACCCTTAGCAATTACCTCAGCAGGCCTGAGCAACTTACTTGGTGGTGTGACTGAAATGCTCCTTTGGTTGGAGCTCTTGGTCATCACACTCTTCTCAGATCAGTTACTGCATCTGTCCATTTACAGTTGCAATAGAGAAAAGGAGTATCAGGAAGTACCTAAGTAGATCTCCTGAGTTCCATGATTCTCCAGTACTCCTCCCTGTTCCTACTGTTTAGAATAATCCCATACCTTCGGAAAATGAGGGTTATTACTCCTTCCACAATGGTAAACCCTGAGGTGAGAATTATAGTTCTAGGAATGATTAATTTAAAAATATTTCTAACTTTAGGATATTTGAAACTGTTGACTGATTAAGAAAGTAAAAAGGAAACTCTTTCTTTTAATGTAAAATGGGGTAGGAGCAGAGATAAAACTATCTGCTATTTGAAATATTCCACATGGTGACAAACCCAAGACCCAATCTTGACAGCAGAAGGGGAGGCTGCCTATTTAATGATAGAGTTAGAGCTATTGAAGGGAATGATAAGAGTTCTTTGGTTTAACCCTTTCTATGTAGATCGGCAATGAAATTATCCCAGGCTCATAATTTTCCTTCCTATATTTTCAAATTCCATATTCCCTCTCTACATTTTTTTGTACTAATTACCTATGGAAGAAAAAAGAAATTTTACAAGATAGTAATTGTTAACATTTTATATTTGTAAAATCCGTGGTGAGTAGAGTCAGCAGGAGATGGCTAACGGTACCTGCAGATGACCATGGGAACTGAAGAATTGCTTATTCTGAGTGAATGTTATAAATCCTCTGGCCCATGTGGATAATTCTATATCTGAGCATCAGTTGCCATACCACCCATCAAGAACTGCTCCAGGAATGACACCCCTAAAGTCTGTTTTAAATAAGAGCAGACTTCAGAGAAAGAGTGGAATTATGATCTGAAGAAACTGACTCTGTGAATCAGAGCTTCAGGAAACCACAGTGAATTATCTGGTGACTAAGCCCACCCCATTGATAGAGCCTGAATCCCAGATCTGTCTCAGGCCTTTGCTTAAAGACTGGCAAAACAGCTCATGCAGCCTGAGCGGTTTTGTTCTGGAGCCTTGATTCCCACCTACTGCCTTCTTCTATAATCCCCTTTCAATGGGAGGTGGTATCCGAAATGCCACTTCCTCTACCATGCATTAGAAAGCAATTGAGTTCACGATGTTTATCCTGTGTCTTCTGAAACCAAGCGTTTCTCATTCTAAGACTTTCAAACAAAATTCAAAACAGTACCCTTGGAGCAGAATTTTAAGGGAGGCCCTACAAAGCCCGCCAACTCCATGGTTTTTAGTAAAAGGAACTCCTGCTCTAGTCTTTTGAAACCTGGTTCAAGTAAAACACCATTCTCATACCAGAGTTTGAATCACATTTCCTCTGTCCACACAGCTTCTATAGTCTTGCCAGAAAGAGCATTTACCCCTCTACTTCCTGATTAAAAAAAAAAAAAATCTGGCTGGCCTATTTTTAATATGCTAATTATCTCCATCTGTAAGTTCTTCCTAGCCTCTTTAGTTTTTCTTGGCCCAACCTCAAATCCCAACATCTCTTCCAAGAAAAAAAAAAAAATTGGTATCCGCCTTACGGCCAGGAGCCAAGGTGCATAAAGATGGAATTAAACCCTTCCATAACTAAATATAAATATGGATGTAAATTAGCAATCAGAATTTTAACACCAAATACTCTTAAAGGTAACAGGCTCTAGATGAACTTGTTTCTTTTCACTTTGTTCCTATGAAGAATAGTGCCCCAAGATACTCAATCATGGAGACTTTTTCATACACTTTCCCAGATACATGAGAAAATCAGTATTGGCCATTTAAGTGAAGCAGTTAAGTCTCCAGGCTTTCTATGGACCATGACTATTTTGTCCTCAGACCACATGTTTAGCTGTAAAAACTACATGGGCTACCACATGAAACCTCATATTGTGTGATGAAGGAAATAATAACATCTTTGAAAAATGAAATACATTTTCAAAATGATATGTTTTCTTTGGCTCCTTGGAATTTGTTTTTAAAATGGAGGGAGGAGGAGTAAAGCAAATCTCCACCATTTTTAGCAGAAGCACTATTTATTTCATGCTTTCGGTTTGGGCAGAAGTGGATAGGCTGAGATCAAAACTGGGATAACTTTATGATGGATGTGTGAGGACAGTAATTTCAAAAAATGTTTTTTCAACCTTTCATAGGAAGCATGCTTTTGTTTTCCTATAAATATTTTAGAAATTAGAGAATTTACTTCATTTCCTCTGTTTTAACTACCAGAAAATCTTTCAAAGTCCAAAAAGCCATTTTAAACTCTACCATACCTCACTATTTTCACTCTCCCTACCAAAGACTGGTTTTGTCAATTCGCCAGAACAAACTTCTGGGGGCAGATGCTATTGGTTGACAGAAAAGAGCAAAACAAAACAAAAAACAGAGTCCATGTTGACAAAGGTTCCCTCATTGACCAAACATTAGACGCCTTCTCTACTAGGCCTTGATCTTGGCCTGCTTTTATAGCAAGAACCAGTTTGGAGACCACCATTCACGATACAGGATCAAATTCCTCATTTCTTACCCTTGACATCTAAGACCTTGGCCTTTTACATGACTCCTGTTAAGTCGGTTGAGTGGGAGTCTCCACTAGATATCTCCTCTTAGTAAGTTTCCATCTAGTGACCCCTCATTCTGACTATAAAATTTCAGCTGTCTTTGTTGTATTTAGCCTTGAGCTCAGTCTCTCTCCTCTATTGCAGTAGTTTTGAATAAAGTCTTTCTTACCATTTAAACAAATGTCAGAATAATTTATCTTTAATAAGAGATATGAATGTCTTGTGACTTAGACGAGTCATTGAGCTTCTCCAAACTTCACTGTCAGCCCTTAAAACAAAGAAGCTAGTCTCACTCAGTACTTCTCACATTTCCCTATGAACTAGACCCCCAAGTGGCTCACAGCAAATATGGCAGTGGTTGGGCCTCATATTTTACCTTAATAAGCTGAGCAAATATTGTATCCTATTTACTTATACTATTTTAAGATTTTGTTTAACATAAAAGTAAGGATTTAAATGAATAACTACACAGTAAATTCACCACGTTTTTTTTTTTTTTCTTATCTTAGAGAGCTCTCTGGTATACTGTTACCTGCCGCAATTTGAATAGCACGGTGTGATACACATCATGTGTAACCGAAGAAGATGGAATAAAACTACATTCAAGACCTACTCTTTTTTAAACATGTTACTCACTTTCAATTATAAAGTAATACATGACTATACATTTGTGGTGCAAACTCAAATAATACAGAAATATATGAAGGAAAAGTTAGTTACTCTTTACTCCTTTTTTCCAGAGATAACCACTGTAAATAATTTGGTGAATATCATTTCATATATTTTAAGGTTAATGAGATGATATATATATTATTTACTTTTTAGTGTAAGCAGTAATTGAACATACTTGCTAATACAAAGAATTTTCATTTTTTAAATCTTTTTGAAAGAACAGTGTACTGTGATAAAGTGCCTTTTTAAAATCTAGACTGACTTAACTTTGATTTTCAATCACATTTATGACTGAAAATTCATATTCAACAATAACAGGCACATGAATTTAGGAAGCAGATAAATATTAACCCTGGTGGATATGTGTGCTAATTTCTATGTATGCTATGGCATCTAAATTTAAAAATATAAATACCACATTTCTGATTTTGACATTATAATGAAAGATTTAAATGAATCTTTTCAAAATGAGCTATTAATTGCCTTTGTAGTTTCCCTTGCTCATGATAATAACAAATTCATTATTCCAAATGCAGCAAAGCTCATAGGGTCAGAATTTGGAGTCTTGATTTAAAACTGCTGTGAAATTCTGTCCCGTGATTTCCTCTTTCCATTTTTCCTTTAGGTTATATTTTAAAATATTTATTAGACTTTAAAATTGGCTATATTGCTTGGAAAATCTGGAATCCAGAGATATCAGGCACCAAAGAGCAGCTGGATAGGAAGTAATTTACATGAACTGGGGGCCTCTGTTGGTGTAAACACTGGTCTTGCCTGACTAGGCTTACACTCAGATTTATTCTGTCCTTTTTATTGTTCCTTAAATTTAGCAAGACGAACATTTCCCCTAGCTATAACTTAAATCATATTAAGCAGGCCATTTTGTCTTGAGGTCATAAATAGCAGTGTAGCCATAACAGGTTTTTGCAAATTTATTAGATTATGTTTTCATGATCCTTAAGGGAATGTCCCTCAGGCCAGTTCATTTATGCATTTGTCATCAGGCTGAAAAAATTCTTTGGGAGCTTTATAATGTCTGGGGGCATTTTCTTTAAGAAAAAAATAATTATTTTACTATAAAGTAACAGGCTCATAGAAAATGTATATAGAAAGACAAAAATGTATACAGGAAGATAAAAATGTATACAGAAGGACCAAAAATAAAAACCAGCTATAATGCTACTGTTCAGTAATAATTCTTTTGAAGAGATACTGTTGGTTACCCATCCAGTGGTCATTTCCATTTTTTTCTCCTCTAGAAGAAGCCAGATTTTAAGGGACAATATGGCCACCAGGGAATGAATCGTGATTAGTCTAAAATAAGCATACACAATACCATTATTCTTCCCATGTGACCCAGTTTGGCCTATGAGATTCAGGGAAAGTCTTTTGAGGGTTGGGGAAGATTTTGCTTCTTAATAGCAAGGTTGCATTTTAGGAGAAAGCTTCTATTGCTGATGGCCATTTTACTTTTTGTTTGAATGCAGTTATTTGAGTATGGAAGGCTCAGAGCCACAGAAGCCATTTTGAATTCATGAGGCAACAAGCTGAAGGCCAAAAATTAATATGCTAAGAGCAATACAGTGGAAGACAGGAACTTTGATCACTGGTAGAGTTGAGCTATTGAACTAATACTAGTATAGCCTACTTCTAGACTTTCTGTTAAATTACCAGTAAACATAGTTCTGTTTTAAGTAGCTGATAGCTGAGTACTGTTGACTGACTTTAACTCTTTCAAACTGATACATCTATTATTTACATTCTGTTATATTTTCTTTCACATATAAATACTTCTTAAAAAATTTCAGATCACATGAAGCACAGTTTTTGTGTCCTGCTTTTTCCCCCCTTGAACATTTTACTAAGTTAATAAATAGAATCAAAACATAATTAAAAAAATATGTTCACAATATTGCATCACATTGGTGTATAATTATGTTTAACCATTTCTTTATTGTTGGAAATCTAGGTTGTTCCTTTTATAAAATATAATAAATACTTAGATAAAAAAATTCCTATACCTATTTTTCAAAAACCTGTATTCTGAATTTTTGCTTTAGGAGATAGTGCTAGAGGTGGATGCTCTGCACTTTGTTATGTAAGACTCTATTGCATTCATGCTGTTGGAGAGGAAGGATCTAAGTAGTTGATTGATTTATCTTTTATCCAAACTCTTTGGCAGCTCCCATGCTCCTCCTCTCTGAAGCAGTGTCAAGTGGCTCAGCCCAGAAACCTTCACTGAGCCCTCTCAGTGCAGTTACATTTTGTTTCTACCAAACTAGTTGAGAGATGTGGGTAATTGTCTCTCAGAGACCTTAATGGGGTAGTCTTTGGAATGGGTGTTTAGAGTTATGGGCTGTGCTGTAGTAACACTGAGTGATCCAGAGTGACAGTGGCACTCAGATGTCCTTTAATGCATTTATTTTTTGCTTTTGTTTCCATGATGCAGGACCACTTAAAATATAGGACCTAGGACAGAGGTCCCGCCCTAGGTATAATTAAATACGCTTTAACTTAATGAAGACCACTGATTGTTTCAAACTGAAGAAAAATGACATTTTAACCTGTGTTTTTCAAGCCAATATTTAGCTTTATGAATTCTGTCAATAATTGTATATATTTGGAGACACATGGAGTTTGAATTCTTAGTTTATCCTTACTTGTGATGATTGATGTCTCCTGTATATGTTTATCCTACCAAACTGATCATCAGGAATGTATAATGATTTCTCTTGATAGATACAGATATATAGAAATTTATACACACATGTGAGTAAATATAAAAGAAAAGGCTGTTGTGGGTTCAAGCAGATGGATTCTATATAAAACCTCAACCCACAACTGATTTATTTTGGAATGATATAATTGCCAACAGCATAGTGACTCATTCCAATTTCTTTGCTAGAGCTTTAGTTTTCATAGAATTTGTTGTAGTCTTTGGTGCTATTACTCAGTACACATGATACCATTATCTTGATCAAAATTAAATAGATCAAAATGTTAAGACTACTATTTTGTATTACTATACATTTTGTATGAAAGTGGAATAACATTAAATAATATTATAGCTACATAATGGCCTGTGTTGATGGCATTAGTAGCTGGCTTGTAGAAACATCTGCACTCTACATAAAATATCAATCCCTTCTCTGTTAATATATTCCTGCTTGTTGATCTTGTGGGATGAGTTTGTCATGTTCACTCAGATCAGGGAGGCAGACTGTAAAATGGATGGAGCTGGATGAACTAGGAATCAGGGAACTTAATGTTTAGTTCTAGTTCTGTCACTGATTATGCCTTGGTGAAGTCACTTCATCTCTGTCATCTATATGATAGAGTAGTTTTCTGGATGAACCCTGAGGTAACCGGAATAACCAGGTTGTATGGGTAGGGATCTGAGGACTACACAATCAAGTTGAGTGCTATACTTGGGTGACATGATGCTGAAATGCTGGTGAAGTCAGACAAAGTCATGGCAGGGACCGTGTCTGCTATCATCTGCCATTACTGTCAGATGTTTTTGTCTGTAAAAGCAGGGGGAAAAAAAAAGAAATAAAAAGTTCCATCATTTCAGAAAGGTCACATCTATTACCTGTGGCAATACAGCAAAAATTCCCATCTGGGGATTCTTATTTTAATAGGTGAAGCTATCTTTTTATACGCAAGCCAGTTTATTTCTTCCCATATCATACTATAATTACCCCTGACGGGTCTATGATGTACCATTATCTGGATTGGAAGACAGATTAGAAAATTGGTAGAGAAAATGTTCACATAGAGGAAAATAAAATGGCAACTAAAGCCTCTGGCAGCTAAACAATTATACACTTCATTTTGCTAGAGTACAGACAGCCAGTAAAAATGACTTAGGAGCACCCCCAGGAAAACGAGTTAATGAAAAACAACATGGGTCCTCTGACCGCTGAAGAAATGCAAAGGGATGTCGGATGAGATCTAGGCAGTTTGCTTCTAAGTCAAGTCTATTTGTTAGAGACAAAGGCATGATCATGGTGCCATGCTGGGTGAAGAGGCTTCCTTATTTTAGTGGAAATGCACGACATTAATGCTTTCTTTTGAACAAGTGGCAGTTTCAACTCTCAGATAAGAATAAACATTTACGGAGCATTACCATGTGCCCAGCTGCTAAGCACTCGCACCAGTCCTTTGAAGTAGGTTCCCTTATTATCACCACTTTACAAATTAGGGCTCTAAAATTTAGGGAGACAAAATAAGCTGCTTAGAGGAACGATGATAATGAATTGTCAAATTGGGATTAAAACTCGAGATGTGTTTTCCTCCAGACCATTAACTCTTAACATGTATAAGGGTTATAAGGTTACACTGATGGCGTATTTGCCTTCCAGATAACCTGTATCTAAAATGACACTTCCATCACTTTCCATCCCCCTTAGCCTTCTTCATGTTTTCTTCATTGTATTTACCGTTATTGTATGCTTTACAATATGATGTATGTACTATGTAATTTACATTATCATATGTGTTATTATGTGTAACAAGTGTCCAACACATACTTGTTGAATACGTGTGCAAATATGTATTCAATAGTGATTTGTTAAGACCAGTGTTGCTTTGCCTCATTATTTTTATAATTGGGGATTTTTTTCCTTTAGTTGTTATTTGCATTAATCCTAGCTATTGCAGTTTTTTTTTAATTTATAAACTTTAGTTCTAATGCTAATAGAAGACTAGAAGATTGACACCTAGAGTGAGAATAAATGTCAGATAAAATATGTGAAAAACAGAGGTTGGAAAATTTTGCCCTTAGTGGGAGCTAATGAGCTGACATTAGTTCAAAACATTTCACGGAACGGGTGAGAACATGGGCAAATGTTTGTACTTTGGCCAGGGACACAGAAGGTCGCTTTGTAGAAAAATGCTTTGTGAAACTTTTATCAAAAAATTGCTTTATCATTTTGAAATGTGAAGTGCTATACCTTAGCTTCTACGTTCCACTTCAGAAATAACAATTTTATCTTGCCATTCAGCAAAGATATTTGCTTTAGAGCTTTCGTTTATGTTGCTTGAAAGATTTTTTTTAAAAATGGTTTGTGCTGTAGCTTCTGGACTCTTCAAGGTGATGAAACAAAAGGTGCCTATTTGTGTTTTCAACAGTATTGGAATGAGCCTCTAGAAAATTTAATAATTCAGGTACAATATAAATGCAAGAATAATAACTTTTTTCATTTACTGCTGTCTGCCCTGACCTTGAACTTTTAAACCAGTCTGACTCATGTACCCCCAAGTCCTCTGGGAAATAAAAGCAGCTCTGTTTGCAGCAGTTGCCCTAGATCCTTCTTTCTGTTCTTGCTCTGACTCCCTGGTACTTCCCGCCTACCAGCCCTACTGAGTGTCAGTCTTATTAACCCTTTTGCGTTGTCATCCGTTTCTGGTTCCATGTTTCACCTTTGGTTTTAAAGACTGACTTGAAGGAATTTGGACTCTGGGTGCTCTCTGCAGACTTGGCTCACATTCAACCTCAGGTTTCTCCCTCCAGTGTTTAGTACCTCTGAGCACAAAACTTTATCCACTTTAGTTTCAGTTTCCAAGACTCAAACTTGCCAGTAGCAGCCAAGCAGGGCTCACTCGGGTCCTCTCAGAGAAGTATTAGGCAACTACTGAGTGGCAGCTTTATATTTTACTCCAGGTACAGAAGTATCATCTCCCCGGAAATTCATTTTGTCATTCTGCTGCATTGGTCTCCCAGATGTGAAAAAAAGTTCAAAACATAAAACAAGTGAGCTGTTGTAAGAACATAAAATCTGGGATAATACCAAGGTCTGTACAGTTAGAAAATAGTCATAAAGGTAAAGAATGTGGCTCATTTTCTACTCCCCTGAAGTGGCCAGGATGGTATGCCGCATGGCAAAGCAGGCATATTCATTTGCTGAATTGGATTCATCAGAGCAGGTACTCGATTTTGCCAAGAGATGGCAGATGTGTTCAGACCGTGTTTACGTAGTTCAGCTACTGCACGGTCCTTGAGTTTTCTCTGCTCAGATTCAGAGAAAACTCAACCAGGCTCATACTCATTTTACGTATGCAGTTAAGGCTAGTGGTTAAGAAGAACCAACACTGGTGCCTACCAAGGGCTGTCACTTCACTGCGTGACATGTAGAACAAAGCGGTCTTCTTTTAGTTGCCTCTTGTAGTTCAACAGGGGTTGAGATGAATTCTACAAAGTCATGCAGTATAGGTGAAGGAATGGTTTTTCAAAACTTACAAAGCATGGGTCGGAGAAAAAAAAGGACAGGAAACAACCCATCTTTCACCATTACCCGAGATCTAGGAGTTCTGCTGGACCTGCCGTGAGTGTGTGTTGCAGGGAGGATTACTGAGTGCCGCTCAGTACTTGGCTTTCCTAAAGGGCAGTGCGAGAGCAACCTTGCCAGTGTGGGGGACCTGTAGTCCACTTGGGTTCCAGGAAGGCGGGGTTTATGGGCATTTTCTGGGACAGCTAGCCGCCTAGTGCTGAAAGCACTTAGGACTCACTGGGAGGTATAGCTCTTCCCGCCTTGAAGAGGAAGCCACCCGTCTCATAGAATGCTGAGATTGGGTTCATTCCCTGTCACTGACAGCTCAAAGTTTCAGTTCATTGCTCAGGGAACCCCAGAGAACCTCAGGGTCATTTTTAGACAATCCTGAGTGTTGCACCAGACCACCTGTTTTGAAACATTAGTAATCATGCTATTTTAGATAAGCTTAAGAATGGACCAGCACAATGTTCTGACTACAACAAAGCAGTTTTTGTTTCTGTTTGTCTTTAGTTCTGTACTTTCTATGTTCTGTTTACCATGAACAGAAGTCAGGGCATAGAAATCACTGTGTGAGTCTGGTTCAAGCTATTTTTGGAAATAATGGTGGACATAGACAGAAAGATGGCTACTGGGGTATAAATGCAATATATCATTATTGCAGCAGTCAATGGAGCAATAGTGTGGGTCACAAATTGTAAGGTACATAGAAGGTAACCACAGCACATAGTTTTGCATGCATATTTATTTTCTCTGTCCAAGCTGTGGCATGCTCCAAATGGTCAATCAATCTTCACACACAAAGAGTATTGCTGAGAATTGTTTGATTATAAGTAACAGAAAAGTAACTTAAACTTGCTTGCTCCAAAAGGGAGAAATTTTATCAACAAGCCAAACAAATAGCATTAAATCAGGACTTCTTAAAAAATAGGAATCCAAAATAGGAATCCAAGACAGAACATCATATGGACTATCTGTTTCTCTCTCTCTTCTCTACTCTCTGTGTTTTGTATACATTCCTTCAGCAGCCTTTTCTGTACATGAAATCATGTCTGTCCGCAGATTAGGAACTGACATCATTCCAGATTTCCCACCATGGGAAGAGAAAATTGCTTTTCCTTGTTCCTAGTTTTAAATATTATAATTGATCGAGCTAGAGTTTTGTGCTCATGGAGTTGGGGCAATGAAGTAATATGACAATGGTAGCAGCCCTGGAAGAGTACCTACGTAGTTACAGTAGGGTGGAGGGGTGAGAGTAAAACAACGCGGATGCTTTGTTTCCAAAGCAGGGCTTTTCCTTTCTAGTTTTAAGGCAACAGCATTTTAGGGGTTAGGTTTTTAAGCGTGGTTTTGCTTTTCTCATTTTGTCATTCTGCTGGATAGTCATTACTTTAATTGTATTTCAGAGAATACATTTAAATGTCCATGAGCTCAATTAAAGCTCTTTTTTAATGTTTCAAAACAAACTTCAATCATAATTTTACATGAAGATAGTTTTCTTAGCAGTACCCGAAGCTAAGCAATATCTTTCCACAAAAGAATTGAATTGCGGATGAATCTACCCACCAAAATTTTCTGGAATATTGAGCTTTTTACAAATATTCTTAAATATTTTGTTAAATCTTTGTTTTAAATATAACATTGTGTCAATAAGTGAAATGGAACAGGCAGCCAGCCCCTGCTCAATGTTGTAATATTGAGTTATTTTGATGGTATGAATAATAGGTACTGAGTAAATTTTACATAAGATGTACATGAAGGAAAAACAATTGTGGACTCCTAAAATTGGCAGCACAAATTTTCAAAAATTCTGGAGAAAACAATATTTATACCAGTTACTAAAATTCCTATGTTTTGGAGACCATGAATAGAGGCTAGTATCAGGAATCTTTGGTAATTTTTTAGGCACAAATCATAGCTTTTTTAACAAACCTTAAATAACATGCCTAAAAGCTGAGTGATTTGAATTTATCTCTTAAGATTCAGAAATAGGCTTGGCATTAGTAACACGAAAGCTGAGTCTATGCACCCTTAGAATCAAAACAAAATGGATTCAGTTCAGTAAAACCACTATAGCCCACTGTTTCCAAAACAACTGATTTTGGAGTTTAATCTCTTTCTCTCTCTCTTTAATTTTAAGGGATGTGTGCTACAATTAATTTAATATATTTGATATATTTCACCCAGGCATTTTGTTAACATGTCGTGTAATGTTCCATTCCACTTTCTCGTCTGCAGCATGTGGTAGTTAGAAAAGGCAGATGCCACACTCACTGCTCTGCAGTCCCTGCTGTCAGGAGTTGGCTGTGTGGACGTGTGGGCCAAGCTTCCTTTATCAGAATTATGACAAGCAGCTGGGCATTTGCCTATCAGCCCATCTGCCAACTCCCAGCAAAATCACACAAGTATTTTCTAGGCCAGAACTAAGATAATGAGCCCAGATAATGAGGCACCACTTCCCCTTGGATGCCTTAGTTTCACAACAATCTTGTGATGAGAAAGTTCTATTTTGGCCTGACGGAAGTATTGCTTATAAAATTTAGTGCAGAGACAATTCCCCAAAGATGATTTTTAAATTTAAAAAATTTAAAATTTAAAAAAAATTAAATGAAAAAAATGTTTTTAAGATGCTAGAAGATTCCCATAAAATGATAACAATCTCCAAATTGGAAAGAAAGATTAGTGGTTATTTGGTTCAACCTTTCTGATGTATAAATCACTTCTAGAACATTCCTGACAAATGCTACCTAGTCTCAATCTGAAACCCTCCAGTGACAGAAACACAAGTAGTCATTCCTTTTTGGTTGAGGCATATTTGGAAAGACAAGTAATCAGGAGGGAAACAACCATTTCGAAAAATGTTACAGAAGAAAGAGGATTATAAGAAGTCCATCATGACCCTCATACTGCCCTCTGCCCTCCACGATTTAGTAGAAGCTCCTCTTTCCTCAGTGTGGATGTGCTGAGGAGGGGCTGGTTCAGAATGAGCTTAGGGGCCTTCTGGAAGGAAGTGGGGCTAAGACATCTAAGAGCTTCTTCTTGAGATTCTCCATTTGGGGGATTTTTAAAAATGCGGATTCAAATAGCTCTGATCCAGACCTAAAGGTAGAACATGGCGAGAATTACCATAAATGGAAAGAGTTGGAAAAAAATTACCATAATGGAAAGAGTTGGCTCCTGCTTGTGGATAGGAGGTGGGAGCTGGGAATGGTTATTTTGTGTCTGGGAGGTATGTATTCTAGAACTTGTTTCTATGAGCATTAGAATCAATAGGAAAGAACTTTTCCCAGTCTGAGTATTAAGGGGTTGAGTACATTATAGGATGTATCTGGCAGTGGGAGTTAGGAAGGATGATGTGGGAAACACTGTTTGCACCCAAACTAGAGGTATATAAACTCTGGTTACATTTACATTAAATCCTTATTCCCTATTTCAAGTCTACAAAGATCTCTGTGTATAATGGCAGTCATTCAACAATTCAGTCGGGGTGTGGTGGCTCATTCCTGTAATCCTAGCACTCTGGGAGGCTGAGGCAGGAGGATCACTTGAGGTCAAGAGTTTGGGACTAAGAGCAAGATCCCATCTCTACTAAAAATAGAAAAATTAGCCAGGTGCAGTGGCATGCACCTATAGTTCCAGCTACTCAGGAGGCTGAGGCAGGAGGATCACTTGAGCCCAGGAGTTTGAGGTTGCAGTGAGCTATGATCACACCACTGCACTCTAGCCCCAGGTGACAAAGTGAGATTCTGTTTCAAAAAAGAAAAAAAAAAATTCTGTGGTGGATATACACTGTCTTCTCCTAGTCATTCTAAACTTTATTTTTTTTCTATTTTTTATTTTATTTTATTTTTTTTATTGGGGGAAAACTACAAAGCATTTATAGTACAATGTTTACAGTCACAATTTGTAGTGAGCTGATTTCCCAAAATATATTACCACTCAAGTTGACTTATCTTGTTACATTCAAAAACCTACTCTGTCAAA
>CAUYRT010084022.1:0-25187 GCA_963574885.1 Lepilemur ruficaudatus | reverse complement strand
GGCTCAAGCAATCCTACTGCCTCAGCCTCCCAAGTAGCTGGGACTACAGGCATGTGCCACCATGTCCGGCTAATTTTTTTCTATATATTTTTAGTTGGCCAATTAATTTCTTTCTATTTATAGTAGAGACGAGGTCTCACTGTTGCTCAGACTGGTTTCGAACTCCTGACCTTGAGCGATCCACCCGCCTTGGCCTCCCAGAGTGCTAGGATTACAGGCGTGAGCCACCGCACCCGGCTGATTTAGGAGCTCTTTGATGAAAACCAGCTTCAAAAAGAAGTATTAGTATTTAGAGCAGTGGTCCCCAAACTTTTTGGCATCAGGGACCAATTTCATGGAAGATGATTTTTTCATGGAGGGGGTGGGAATCGGGGGATGGTTTCGGTGTGATTCAAGTGCCTGACATTTATTGTACACTTTATTTCTATTATTATTACATCATAAAACATAATAAAATAATTATACAATTCACCACGATACAGAAGCAGTGGGAGCCCTGAGCTTGTTTTCCTGCAACTAGACAGTCCCATCTGGGGGTGATGAGAGACAGTGACACCCAAAGAGCGTTGCTTATGTGCAGTGTACTATGTAATCTCGTTTTAGTTGCCATCACTGCAGAAAACCCTGCTTCAATGAAGACCCAGGATGTTGGAAATGGAAGCAGGCGTTTCAGTGCTTTTGTGGCAATCTCAGGTTATTGTGCCTTGACTTTAATCCAGAACATATGGAGATTTGTCGCAAACATACTTTTAAGGCCACCATCATTTGTGATCTCAAGCAGATGATCTTATTCTAGCACAAAGTCAATTCACCTGGCTTATTCACAAATGGGTCGTGGATCCACTCCTTCCAAGTTTGGGGGTCTTTTGTGGTTGGGAAGTAATGCTCAAACTCTTTTGAAAGCTGAGATAGGTGATCATGCACCAGTTGGGAGAAAGAAGTCCCTGCCTCAGTCTCTTTCAAAATCTCTGCTAATGTTTGAAACATGTCAAAAACCCCAATGTCCACTCATCACCCCATAATTCCAGTTTAGCTTTGAATGCAGCCACTTTATCTACCGACTTGAACACAGTTGTCATTCTCTCCTGAAGTGACAGATTGAGTTCATTGAGCAGACTGAATATGTCACACAAGCAAGTTTTGTGACCCACTCTGTGTCACTGAAATGTGCTGCCAGTGGTGACTGTTTTTCTAAAAGAAATCTCTAGAGCAGCTCTCATAACTCAAAAACTCTGGCCAGTGATCTACCTTTAGAAAGCCATCTAATTTCTGTGTGTAAGAGAAGACATGTGTGCTCTGCGCCCATCTCCTCACAGAGCTGCACGAACATACATGAGTTAAGGGCATGGACTTTAATGTGGTTGATCATTTTAATCACATCCTGCACAACGTTATTTGGTTCAGATGACATTTTTTGGCTAGCCAGCATTTCTCTATGGATGACACAGTGAGTAGACTCACATTCAGAAGTGACTTCCCTGAAAAAGAAAGCCGTTCAGTCGTGGCAGCCATCCATGCAGATACCAACACAAAATGACCAATTTATTTTTCCTGATATGTAATCATTCAAAGACTTGAATAGCTCTGCAGCTGTAATGTTGGTTGGCAACAAAAGTGCACATAACATGTCCCTATGTACATCCTCCTAAAAAATATATTGCACAAAAACAAGCATTGTTGCCTTTTTGTCTACATTGGTAGACTCCTCCATCTGGATTGTGTACCACAGTGACTCATTAATTCTCTCTAACAATTGTGCCTCAATATCCTCTGCTATTTTGTCAATTCTTCTAGTTATGGTGCTGGCCAAAAGAGGAACATGTGCCACCATTTGAACTATAGCCTCTCCTAAGAGTTCACAGCAAATGTCCTTAGCAGCAGGCAGGATCAACGCTTCGATAGTAAAGGGCTTCTTAGCTTTAGCAATGCAATTAGCCACTAAGCATGATGCTTTCAGTGCAGACAGTTGAAGTGGTGGCCTTCCATAATGGCTTCTGTTCTTCGTGTCCACAGTTTTTTCTTTTGAAAAACTCCAAGGGCTTGTCTGTTAATGCAGGGTGCTTGGTCTCCATGGGGCAAAGCAGTTTTGAAGCTTTCCTGGCTTCGTTGGATAGCCAGGCCCCACATATTACGCAAAGCAGGCTTAGAGAACGTGAATCACCTGTTGCAATGAACCGGTAATTTAAGTAGGACTCTTGGTATTTTCTTTTATATGCAGCTTTCATTTTGTTGGCAGTCTTAAGAGTCTTGTTGTTTCATTTTTGGGTCTTTTCCCCTTTTCAAAGAAGCTCTCCAGTGACATTTAATTTTTACTCATTTTTCTTCGGGTTAGCTTGTGGGCTTACCAAAACTGTGACTTAGACAAGTGTGCAGGGTGGGAAAGAGGTGAAGACAGAAGTGGTAAATAAAGTAATGGGCGGGCCATGCTTACATCGAAATAAATGTTGGATTCTGATTAAAGCCTGCCAACAGATGCAGCTTGTCACTTGCCACTCACTGATAGGATTTTTTTTGTTTGTTTTTTGTTTTTTTTTTTTGAGACAGAGTCTCACTGTGTTGCCTGGGCTAGAGTGCCATGGCGTCAGCCTAGCTCACAGCAACCGCAAACTCCTGGGCTCAAGTGATCCTCCTGCCTCAGCCTCCCGAGTAGCTGGGACTACAGGCATGTGCCATGGTGCCCAGCTAATTTTTTATATTTTTAGTTGTTTGGCTAATTTCTTTCTATTTATAGTAGAGATAGGGTCTCGCTCTTGCTCAGGTTGGTCTCGAACTCCTGAGCTCAAGCAATCCTCCTGCCTCAGCCTCCCAGAGTGCTAGGATTACTGGCGTGAGCCACCGCGCCCAGCCACTGATAGGATTTTGATATGAGTCTGCAAGCAATTGATTTATTATGGTCTCTGTGCAGTCAAACCTCTTTGCTAATGATAATCTGTATTTGCAGCCGCTCCCCAGCACTAGCATCACTGTCTCAGCTCCACCTCAGATCATTAGGCATTAGATTCTCATAAGGAGCACACAACCTAGATCTCTCAAAAGCGCAGTTTAAAGTAGGGTTCCTGTTCCTATGAGAATCTAATGCTGCTGCTGATCTGACAGGAGACAGAGCTCAAGCAGTGATGCAAGGGAGCAATGAGGAGTGGCTCTAAATACAGATGAAGCTTGCTCACGCACCTGCTGCTCACCCCCTGCTGTGCAGCCCGATTCCTAACAGGGTATGGACCAGTACAAAAATTGGAACTAGGCCAGGGGCGGTGGCTCACACCTGTAATCCTAGGAGGCCAAGGCAGGAGGATCACTCAAGGTTAGGAGTTAGAGACCAGCCTGAGCAAGAGCGAGACCCTCATCTCTACTAAAAATAGGAAGAAATTAATTGGCCAACTAAAAATATATAGAAAAATACTCCTGGTGGTGCATTCCTGTAGTCCCACCTACTTGGGAGGCTGAGGCAGGAGGATTGCTTGAGCCCAGGAGTTTGAGGTTGCTGTGAGCTAGGCTGACACCACGGCACTCTAGCCCAGGCAACAGAGTGAGACTCTGTCTCCAAAAAAAAAAAAAAAAACTGGAACTATACAGAGAAGATTAGCATGGCCCCTCTTTGAAGATGACATGCAAATTTGTGAAGCATTCCATTAAAAACAGTTGTAACTTCTAAATGTACGTACTTTCCACTTTGAAAACAAGATTTTTATTCCCAAATTAGTAATTGTTTGATTACTTTCTCATCCAGAAACTTTTTTTTTCTGAGACAGAGTCTCACTGTCTCCCAAGTGGGAGTGCAGTGGCATCATAGCTCACTGCATTCTCGAACTCTTTCTGGGCTCAAGCGATCCTCTTGTCTCAGTCTCCCAAATAGCTAGGACTACCAGTACATGCCACCATGCCCAGCTAATTTTTCTAATTTTTTGTTTTTTTCTTTTTCTTTTTCACTCCTTTTTGAGAACTAAGTTTCTAATTTTTTGTAGAGATGGGGTCTCTCTATGAGGCCCAGGCTGGTCTCAAACTCCTGGCCTCAAATGATCCTCCCACCTCGGCCTCCCAAAGTGCTTAGGATTACAGGTGAGAGCCACCAAGCCTGGCTTCAACTCTTCTTTACATGATGTTATTCATGGACATTTCATTAGGTAGAATATTGTGTATCTAATTCTTATAATTTTATTTATTTCTTTATTCTGAGACAGGGTCTTGCTCTGTTGCCCAGGCTGAATTTGAAATTCTGCACTCAAGTGATTCTCCCACATCAGCCTCCCAGGTAGCTGGGACTACAGGTGAACATTGCTCCCAGCTTGTTTTTGTTTTGATTCATAACAAGTTGAAATTCATTTTTCAGTTGATGGATGCCAAATTCCAAACTCTAGTCCAAGGTACTGAATGAAACTGTTCTCTGCTAACTGTATGTACCCCATACTGAACACTGGGACACTGAGGGAGAGGTGGGAAGCCACGTACCTGCTTGGATTCTGTTAGAATTATCACAATGGATCCCTTTTTGGGCTTTTAAGAAAGTGCTGTTGGCCGGGCGCGGTGGCTCATGCCTGTAATCCTAGCATTCTAGGAGGCCGAGGCGGGTGGATCGCTCAAGGTCAGGAGTTCGAAACCAGCCTGAGCAAGAGTGAGACCCCGTCTCTACTTAAAATAGAAAGAAATTAATTGGCCAACTAAAAATATATGGAGAAAATTGGCCAGGCATGGTGGCACATGCCTGTGGTCCCAGCTACTCGGGAGGCTGAGGCAGTAGGATCGCTTGAGCCCAGGAGTTTGAGGTTGCTGTGAGCTGGCTGACGCCATGGCACTCACTCTAGCCCGGGCAGCAGAGTGAGATTCTGTCTCAAAAAAAAAAAAAAAAAAAAGAAAGTGCTGTTGAGTGAGTGTAAAATAGGTCTCCATATCAGTGAGTTGTAACACTAATAATGGTGGCTGCCTTACTGTTAAGCTTAGTGCACCAATGAGAATTGCAGTGATGTGTAAGGAGAGATTCTTTTTGACCATTTCATACTTTGTTAAAAGCAGTTTTTTTTTTTTTTTTTTTTAGACAGAGTCTTACTGTGTTGCCCGGGCTAGAGTGCCGTGGCGTCAGCCTAGTTCACAGCAACCTCAAACTCCTGGGATCAAGCGATCCTCCTGCCTCAGCCTCCCGAGTAGCTGGGACTATAGGCATGTGCCAACATGCCTGGCTAATTTTATATATATATATATATGGTTTTTTTTTTTTTCAGTTTTCCAGCTAATTTCTTTCTGGAAGAAATATTTTTATTTATTTTTTATTTTTTTGAGACAAAGTCTCGCTCTGTTGCCTGGGCTAGAGTGAGTGCCATGGCGTCAGGCTAGCTCACAGCAACCTCAAACTCCTGGGCTCAAGCAATCCTCCTGCTTCAGCCTCCCGAGTAGCTGGGACTACAGGCATGTGCCACCATGCCTGGCTAATTTTTCTATATATATTTTTAGTTAGCCAATTGATTTCTTTCTATTTATGCTAGAGACAGGGTCTCACTCTTGCTCAGGCTGGTTTCGAACTCCTGACCTTGAGCAATCCACCCGCCTCAGCCTCCCAGAGTGCTAGGATTACAGGCATGAGCCACTGCACCTGGCCTCTGGAAGAAATATTTTAAGTAGAGACGGTCTCGCTCTTGCTCAAGATGGTCTAGAACTCCTGAGCTCAAATGATCCTCCCGCCTTGCCTCCCAGAGTGCTAGGATTATAGGCATGAGCCACCACGCCCGGCCTAAAAGCTGTTTTAAGGAGTCCTAATCTCCAGTAAGATATCTCCAGTATACACAGATCTGCTCACTGAGCTATTCTTCAACATAAAAATTATACCCTATTCAGGCCCTGACAATAGGCTAAGCACTGCTCATTGAAACAGGTGACTTAGCATATGCCATCACATCCAAAACACTAAGAGAGCATTGGTGAGGACAGTTGAAACTTGAACAAACTTGGGGGTTAGGGCCTCCTACCCCTCAGTTAGAAATGTGTGTATAATTTTGACTCCCCCAAAACTTAAATACTAATAGCCTTACTATCGACCAGAAGGCTTACTGATAACATAAACAGTCGATTAACATGTTTTGTATATTATATGTATCATATACTGTATTCTTACAACAAAGTAAGCTAAAGAAAGTTATTAAGGAAATCAAAGGGAAGAGAAAATATATTTGCCATTCATTAAGTGGAAGTGGATCATCATAAAGGTCTGTATCCTCATTGTCTTCACATTGAGTAGGCTGAGGAGGAGGAAGAGGAGAGCTGGGGCCTATTCACTGAAACAGGAGACTTAACATGGACCATTTATCTGCCGTGAAAAATGGGCTTTCTTTTCTTTCAAGAACAAAAAATAAGAAGGGGAATTTTGGTCATACTTGGGAACTACAGTGACTCAGTGCTGCTAGGAACTTTTGGACAACACAAGACTCCACATTTAAGGGACTGCCATTCAAACAACCAACCTCACTGGTTTGTATGTTTATTACGAGAATTTTCTGGCAGGTATTCAGTCAAGTGTCTTATTCTAACAAAACTCATATATATTAAAATAACGTCCTGACAGATGAAAGTCAAAGGTTGGAAGAGCACATTTTTCTAATTTGCACCAAGATGTTGTATAGAAATCATACCTAGGAACTTGGTGATAAGGAGCCTGCCTTCTAGGAGCTGCCCTTTAAAATGAATAGAGGCGCCAGTGCAGCCTCCTCTGAGACAGCCCCTGCGATTTCACTCTCTGAGCCTGTGGTTCTGTTAACCACTGGACTGGAACAAACTGGCCTTGTGGTTTGTCCATCAGCCCTCGTGGCTCTGGTTGATGGAAGTCTCCAACAGAGGTGGATCCACTCTGGGGTTCTGAAAAGTCCTGTTCCTGAAGACAAGACCCTTATCCAAGGTGACTCTATTGAAGTCCTGCCTCCTTTTAGGACAACACCCTGGGTTTCTCTTGGTGAAGTGGGTTCCAGCTGGCCTTCCATCCCAAGAACTATGAGAGATGTGTGTTAAGCATGCAGCTTCCTAGGGCCCAACCCAGCAGGTCTGAGGTGGACCCAGACATCTTTATGTTTAACAAGCCTTCCATAATCTGACATGGGAGTTTAAAGAAAAAACAAAAGCCAGCAACAAGCAAAACAGCATTTCAGGTGACTCTCACGTCCAGGTGAGTTTAGGAAATCCTGTTCTAAAAAGGTTTCTGATGGGGGGAATGAAATCAGGTTAACTTGAGCTCAGACAGTCCCCTTACCTTATGGATGGGGAGAGGTGTGGGAAAGTCAGAGGCAATACCCAAATTCAGGAAGGCTTGTATGTGTGGTGGGGAAAGAAAAAGAAAACCCTAGGAAGACGGATCCTGTATTCTGCCTTTTCTAGGCGAGGCCAGAAGCTGCCTGCTGGGGTGGGCTGGGTGGAGAGCTAGTGAGTGTGCACCGGCCGGGCCCTCAGGAGCAGGCAGTGGGCTCATCATGCCGCAGCCACAGGTCAAAGAGCAAAGCAGTCACAGTGCTGCCTGCCCTCAGGTCTGGGCCTGGGCCTGGATTGGGCCAGTGGGCCAACACCGCAGTGAGGGTTGGGTCTTTGCCTTGTCCTACTTTTAAAAATCGATGAAGCTCTGGGGACAGAGATGAGCCAGGCACTGAAGTTCTGTGGGTTAGTGACACGTTGGGGGAATCAGACTCCTAAAGTCCAAGGGGCTGAAAACAAATCCCTGTCCTGGGTCCCACCCCTTCCCCACCCCCAACCTCCAGCCATGCTCAGAACAAAGTCCAGGACAGGACTGCCTGTCAGCCCCTTTAACAGGGGGGACATCAGTCCTGGAAATGAGGAGGAGGGGGCTAGACCAAAAAAGTATCCTCCAAGGACCTGTTCTAAGCCTCAACAGCCAAGGGAGAAAAAGCTTCCACTTTAATTCACTCCACTTTCTATGGCCTCAGCTGCCCTAACCTGGGGGAGCAGAGAGGCTGGGCCCAGGCTATGAGGGCGCTCCTTGCTCCCACAAGTTTGGCCCCCAGAGTCCCTGCACTAGGTTCAGGGAGCCTTGAGCAGCAGATCCACTTCCACCCACCAGGCCCAGCCCCGGGAAGTGTGGAGGGGAGACTCAGTATGGGTGCTCAAAGAGGGCGCAGCTCTGGTGGGACTGTCTGCTGTTCTCTCCTTCCAAGAAGCACCTGCTGCTTCCTGTTTTCCTTTTAAGAGAGTCTCGGTGGTGGTGGATTAAGGCCAGGAAACAAACCAGGTCGATGTGAACTATACTGTCAGTGCCAGGTGTTGGGGAAGGTCCTAACAGCTGTGGACACTAAAAATACAATGGACTTGGAATCTGGAAACCAGAGTCTGGGTCCCAGCTATACCACTTATTAACAGTAGGACAGCTGGGCATGGTGGCTCACGCCTGTAATCCCAGCACTCTGAGAAGCTGAGGCAGGAGGATCACTTGACATCAGGAGTTTGAGACCAGCCTGGGCAACATGAGACCTCGTCTGTACAAAAACCTTAAAAAATAGCCAGGTGTGGCGGCATGTGCCTATAGTCCCAAATATTCAGGAGGCTGAGGTGGGAGGATCCCTTGACCCCAGAAGTTGGAGGTTACAGTGAGCTATGACTGCGCTACTACAATCCAACCTGGGCAGCAGAGTAAGACCCTAACAAGACAAAAAAGAAAGAAAGGAAAGAAAAAACCCAGTGGGACCTTGGGCATATCACTTGACTTGAGCCTATTTTCTCTTCTATGACATGGGGCTACCAGCACCCACCTCCCCAGTGTTACAACTGGTTAAAGTACTGTGAATAGTACAACTGTCATCACTATTGCTACCAACTGCCTTGATCCCTGCCCTCGGGACAAACTGGGGAGGGGCTGAACCTCCCACCCCTTCTCCCTAGAGGTCAACCTCCCTATTCCTCCCCTGGCCCTGAAGAACACAGTGTAGCCAGGTGATGTGGAGAGACTGGGATGTCCTCCCTCTGGGTTCCGGGTACAATAGTTGGGAAGAGCAGAGTGAGCAAGTGTGGTCATCAGAGAACAAGGTTCAAGACCAACAGGCAGGGCCAGATGGAGGTGGCAGGGAGGGAGAGATACCCAGTAAACACTTTACACAACCAAATGGGAGGCCTCAGGGAGAGAGGACAATCAGGAGAGAGAGGTTGGAAAGGAGGGCAGCCAGGTGCCCAGGACACAAGGGAATAGCATGAGCCAGGTCAGTGCACTGTGCTGGGCCTCACCCCAAACAACCCTTGGCCTGCCCCACACTTGCTCTTCCCAACAGTTGGTAGGTTCAGCCTCAATAAGGGAGGATGGGAGCAGCCTCCCCCTCCTTGGCCCAAAAGGTTGGAAAGTGAGGGGCAGGGAAAAGCAACAGGAGCTCCCGGGTACCTCTGAGGGCTGAAGGGGACTCAGAAATAGGAACCAAAAGGCCAGAAGGGTTTTACTCTGTGAGCCCTGCGGCGGGCCAGGCAGAGTGCAAGGTGTCCACAGGAGGGGTGAGCACAGAGGAGGAGCTGCGGGGTGTTGCAGTCTTGCTTCCCCGCGAGGGCAGCAGTGTGGGCAGGAGTGAGGGCAGGTGGGGCTCGGCATGCCCTCCTCTCGGGCTCTGGACGGACTCCAGTCTTGGTGCCCAGTTCTGACACCTGTCGTCCTGAGTTCACACTGGAGTCCTTGAAGTCGGGAAACCACATGGCCTGCCTGAAGCCCGCGTCGGGAGAGGACTGCTTGGCAGAGGGTAAAGGCCAGCATCGGCTGACCATGGCTGCTCTGATTTCTTCCTGGGGCCTGTGTCTTTCCTTGGCAGCAGAGGGCACAGCCAAGGCAGGAGGACCTGAAGGTGGCAGAGCCACGTTTGCCTGCTAGAGCCGTACCCCAGATGCTTCAGCTTCAAAGTCAAGGGTCTCAGTACAGGGGACACTGGATCAGGCTCAGAGTTCATCGGGGGTGCTGTGTGTGAGAGGGGATGCCTTCTGAATGCCCTCATCCTCCTCAGGGCTGGGGTCTTCCTCAAGGCCACCCAGCTCCTTCCTTTGTTTGCTGCTGCTGCTCCTGCTACCCGACGCCTTGGCCCTGCTGCTCTTCTTCTTGGACTTCTTCCCTCCGAGGGCGGCTGTGTCTCCCTTCTTGCCGGACCACTGCTCTGCCAGGCAGCCTGCATGAGGAGGAGATACTCTCAACACGGTGCCTCGGGACTGGTTTGCTGGGTGAGGAGCACTGATCGGGGGACCACAGGGAACAGCAACTGGAACTGGTGCCTGATGTCAACATCCCTACCTCCTGTTCACTGTGGCCGCCAGGCCCCCTGGGGCCCCTGGCTTATCCGCATGGCATGCTGCACCGGGCTCAGGGCCTCTCACCTCACCTCGTCTCACCCAGGCCCCTGAGGGCACAGATCCTCCCGGGCCCCTGATGCCCTCTGTGTCTTCTCTATCCTCTCTGACCCACTCGCTGGAGGGAGAACAAACAATAAAATCCCTGACCTGCCTTCCCCAAACCCTTGGACTCACTGGTGTCCTTTCCCTTCAGCACATGGTTGGCGCAGAGGAATTCTGTCAGGTCCTCCTCCTGGTGGTTCCTGTACCAGTCCTCGATCACCTCCTCAAACTCCTCCACCAGCACGTCGCACTGTTAACCACAACACCCCATATTGGCAAAGCCCCAGCACCCAACTTGCTCCTAGAGGAGCTCAGCTAAGCTTCTTGCTCCTAGAGGACCCTTCGCAAGATAGGCAGGCGGCTGTGATTCACCCAAGGACACTGATGATGGGGAGGTGAAATGACTTGATTAAAGTCACTCAGCCCTTGGTGGCCTTCCTCAGAACAGACCCAATCCCCACTCGTCTCCCCTCCCCATTGGACATAACAGCCCCCAGGGTCTGAAGGGCCTGTACCTGCTTCTTGAGGTCAGCCACCTCTGCAGAAGTCTCGTTCCACAGCTCATAGGGGATGTCCATCACCACCTTGACCCCTTTGTGTACCAGGTTGTGTAACGTCTCAAAGGTCTCTGACATGCCCTGGAAGAAGAGACCAGACACGGGAGGCAGAGCTAACTTCTTTTTTTTTTTTTTTGAGACCGAGTCTCACTCTGTTGCCTGGGCTTGAGTGCCGTGGCGTCAGCCTAGCTCACAGCAACCTCAAACTCCTGGGCTCAAGGGATCCTCCTGTCTCAGCCTCCCGAGTAGCTGGGACTACAGGCATGTGCCACCATGCCCGGATAATTTTTTTCTATATATATTTTTAGTTGGCCAATTAATTTCTTTCTAGAGACAGGGTCTCGTTCTTGCTCAGGCTGGTTTCGAACTCCTGACCTTGAGCGATCTTCCCGCCTCGGCCTCTCAGAGTGCTAGGATTACAGGTGTAAGCCACCGCGCCCAGCCCGGAGCTAACTTCTTTACCTCCTGCCCTCCTCTCCCAGTGGTGTCTAAGGACCTATCTCTGAGAAGTCAAGACCCTCTAAAGCTTCTCATCTTTGACCTTACTGTCCTCTCCCATTTTAGGCCTGTTTCCCACAACCCCTGCGCATACACACCCTGACCTGCCTCCCCACACTTCATCCTTTCACACAGATCTGCTGTTGCCTTCAAACCCTTTGGTCTTTTTTCTTTTTGAAACAGGGTCTCAATTCTGTCACCCCGCTAGACAGAGTCACCCACTCTAGCAGAGATTCTGTCCGCTAGAGTGTAGTGGCAACATCACAGCTCAATGCAACCTCAAACTGTTGGACTCAGATGATCCTTCTGCCTCAGCCTCCCAAATAGCTGAAACTACAGACATGTGCCACCCTGCCCAGCTAAGTTTTTCTATTTTTAGTAGAGATGGGGTCTCACTCTGGCTCAGGCTTGTCTTGAACTTCTGACCTCAAACAATTCTACCTTAGCCTCACAGAGTGCTAGGATTACAGGCATGAGCCACTGCACACTTTGAATTTATACTTCTATTCCAGGAAGTAAGTTTCTCTTGGCTCTCCCCGCTCACTGTGGTTGGACACACTCCACTTTGAAGATCAGTTTAATTCAGTTCATAGAGAACGACCTCATTCTTTGTTTTCCAACTGCATACTAATCCCGCAAATGGCCACATCAATGTACTTAACCACTCCCCTACTGGTGGACATACGATTGTTTCCAATTTGTTTGCTATGGAAAAAGATTTTAAATACTTTTCATTAAAGCAAATACAGATTTATTATTAAGTACAAAATGCATATGAATTTCTGCTGCTTGAGACTATAGCCTTAGGTATCCTAGGGGTTTATGACTGATCTCCCCTGCTAGAAGGAAACTCAGGTAGAAGAAAAATGGGGGAGGCATCTATCCGACCATGTGCCAGGCACTGACGACACAGAGATAAAGAAATATGGGCTTGTCGTAAACAGCTTATTCTCCAGGGAGAGAAGCATTCGTGCACACAGTGAGTGCACCACGTCACACAGGCACTCTGACAGGCATGTAGGGAGGTGCTGTGTGGGCCTAGATGAGGGCTGGGCAATCACTGCCCCTAAGTGTCTTCTGACATCTCCCCTAAACCCCCACATTCTGCACATCCTGGACCTTGCTGAATTCTCCCCATTCAAATCCCCATGGGCGTTGCCGTCCTGGAGCATTTCTGCCTGTGTCTGAGACTGGGGCAGGACCCTCATGGACAGGCTCAGGCCAGCATGAATGTGCCTACTGCCACTAAAACGTCAGGCCACTCAAGAGGGGAAGAGTGCAAACGGCAATCAAGGAATGGGAAGAGGCAAGGAGGGAAGGTCCCAGGGCATGGTCTTCACATCACACTCACGCCAGCAGACACACATGCAGGCCTGCTCGCAGAGGGAATGAAGGACAAGCACAAATCCAACCTTGGCGAACCGGTTGCTACCGGTCCTCTCCTTGTGCAGGCTGTAGTCCAGGAGCCTCTTGCAAATGGTCTCAGTGACTTCGATTAACCGTAAGTCCCTGCCGAGACAGCAGCACGAGAGCAACTGAGTTCCTCTTCTAGACCCAGTGCGTTAGTGTGGTCTGTCCCTCCAGCCCTGCTGCCCCAACACCTGCGCATCTCACCAAGGAGAAGTAAGTCAGAGCTGGAAGGAAGATAAGACATCTGGTCTGGGGGCTCTGAAATGCAGACCAGAGAGACAATATTTTAACAGCTCTAAGGGAAGGAATTTTTTATAAAGCTAAATGATTCAGTATTTAGATTTTTTTTTTTTTTTTTTTGAGACAAGGTCTGGCTCTGTTGCTCACGCGAGAGTGTAGTGGTGTGATCGTAGCTCACTGCAACCTCAAACTCATGGGCTCAAGCAATCCTCCTGCCCAGTATTTAGGTTGTTTTTAAGTCTTTTTTTTTTTTTGTAGTGACAGTGTCTCAATATGTTGCCCAGGCTGGTTTCAAACTCTTGGCCTCCGGTGATCCTCAAGTTGGCTTCCCATAGTGCTGGGATTACAGGTGGGAGCCACGGTACCCCGGAGTATTTAGATTTTTTGATAAAGCAAAATATATTAAATTTTGATGGTAAAGTATCATTTCATTTTGAAAGTATGATCACAGCTAACAGGTTTTTTATTTTTGGTTTGTTTTTAATATTTATAACTGGCAAAATAAAAAGTTGGTAATCCTATGTCACCAATATTTTTAAAAATAGTGTTGGTCCAAGAAAAAGAGTCTGGGAATCACTGATATAGCCCAACAGTCTTGCTTTTACAGATGGGAAATCTGAAGCCCCAAGAAGGGCTTTATGCAGGCTTTAAGGGATTTACAATTAGTTGGTCACACAATTAGTTGGTAGGGCAGAACCAGCAGGCAAACGTGGGTCTCTATTAGAGCTGACTCCCGTGCAGTGGGTTTGCCCAGCAGGAAGGGAGAAGGAAATACCAAAGCCTCCAGGAACACAGCAGGCCATGCCAGCGTGCCCCCGTTCACTTACGACTTGGTGTATTTGACTCCAGACGCCTTCTGGTCCAGGATGCCGTAGCCTGTGCCGATCACCTCCTTGGTCTTGCCGGTTTCTTCAAAAGCTGACTTTAGCTCCACAGCGACATATTTACACACTGGAGGAGCACAGCACAGCCTTCTGAGTACACATGAATCTAATGGGAGGCAAACGCCCAGCAAAACAGACCCAGGTGGGGCATCCTTTCCTACACCAGGCCGAGTCAATACTCAAGGTCAGGAAGGAATTAGTACAAGACCACCAAATGGAGTCTGTGAAACCGTGCCTCCAAGACCCACTGCCCCACGTCTACTCTTGGCCCTTACCCCACTGACTTTGTTTCTTCCACCACGTTCCCCCTCCATCACACTCAACCTTGTCATTTTACTTTAAAATATTTCATATATGCTGCAAAGCTGAAAGAGCACAATGAACAACTATATACTTTCCACTTGTATTCAACAGTTGTTAATGATTTGCCACAATCTCTCTCCAAGATATAATATATAATAATATGTCTCAACAATATATACATTGTTTTTGCTAAACTGTCTTGAAAGTAAATTGCAAATATGACCTTTCACCCCTAAATATGTCACCATGCATCCCCTGAGAATGAGGATCTTCTCCTACATAACCATAAAACCACGATACTTGGAAAATTAACAATTCCAACATCATCTAATAGTCCATATTCAAATTTCCCTTATTGTCCCCAAAACGTCTCTTATGGCTGTTTTCTCACTTCATTTCGTATGTGTTCCAACCCCAGCTCTCTACTCCCACCAAGTTAATTTGCTCCGGCCCCTCCGGGGAAGCCTTGCCTGTTTCTGTACACTCACTCTCATTTCCTCTTACTCTTCCTCAAATAGTTGTTAAGCAACTCCTATGTGTCAGGCACTGCCTGGGAATATAGAGATGAAAACAAGGTCTTTTCCTTCCAGACACTCAGTCTAAGGGAGAAGACAAAACTGTAAACAAATAATAGGATGCTACCACTGAGGTGTGAAGTGCCTGAGGCCCTAGCAAAGTCCTTAATGCCCTCTAGGGGCTTCTCTGCCCATTCTCCCAACTGTACATTAAAAGCCTCTCTCCTAGAAAGCTATTCTGGACTAATTCCACTTGCTCTTGATTTCATTCTGGGCCTCTGCAGGATCCATGCTCTCCCTAAGGGCCTTCAGTCATCTCCTGTGTCTCTCCACCTAGACTACAAGGGTCCCCAAAGTGTGCATCACGTATTAGATTTTTTTTTCCTGTATTTTCCTAGTCTGAGACTCTATTTATGTTGGATGCTTGATAAATAATGCTGACAGAGACTGCGTTTACAGCCAAGCAGCTTCTGATGTCTCTGAATGAAATATGGTCTGCAGGCTAAATGCTGTCAACAGTTTTAACACTGACAGCACAGTATGGTAGAAAACCAATTTAGGCCGGGCGTGGTGGCTCACGCCTGTAATCCTAGCTCTCTGGGAGGCCGAGGCAGGCGGATTGCTCAAGGTCAGGAGTTTGAAACCAACCTGAGCAAAAGTGAGACCCCCGTCTCTACTAAAAATAGAAAGAAATTAATTGGACAACTAAAAATATATGGAAAAAATTAGCCAGGCATGGTGGCGCGTGCCTGTAGTCCCAGCTACTCGGGAGGCTGAGGCAGGAGGATTGCTTGAGCCCAGGAGTCTGAGGTTGCTGTGAGCTAGGCTGATGCCACGGCACTCTAGCCTGGGCAACAGAGTGAGACTCTGTCTCAAAAAAAAAAAAGAAGAAGAAAGAAAGAAAGAAAAAAGAAAGAAAGAAAACCAATTAATTTACCACAAAAGTGTATTTATTTATGCCCTGGAGGCTCACTTGGTGAAATTTTATAACATATACATTAATCGAAGGCTTGGAGAACTTGGAACACATGAAAATTCCAAGTCATAACCTGGTGATCTAGAGTCTGCAAAGAATTGAGGACATCTCATCTCCCTGGCTCTCTATCCAGAACCAGCTGGGCTCCTTTCCTCTTCTGTCCTGCACTCTGCAAGCTCATCATTTTTCTAGCTCCTTTGCCCCCTTCTCCCATGCCCTCAAACATGCAGTACTCTAGGAGGGGGGAAAGAGAAGATTTAGAACACCATTTCTCTCTTATAGCTATCAACCACAACCTTGCTTTCCAACTCTTCCACACATTACCTCTTCAAGACCTCGTCTAGGGATCCCACTCAGAACCAGACTTGGAGGAGACTCATGGCACAGACCCCAGACCCTCATGGACATCCACCCACACTTTTTTTTGGGCAAGTTCTCCTTCTCTGTGCTGAGGCCTGTTCCACTCAGCTACTGAGCCAGGAGGCAGGCTTTGTGGGCCAGACACAGTCAGCACTTAATAACAAAGGTGTAATAATAATAAATATAAACAAATATTAAGAGGTGCCTAAGGGTTGGAGCTTGCCAAGCCATCCTGTGACTGAAAATCTCTTTTAAATTAATCATCAATTACAAAATGAGGTTATACTAGAATGATCTGTAAGATCCTGGCCAGCTCTATGCTTCTATGAGTCTGTGAATGCCTCCTAAGGAAAAGAAAATGTGAGCTTCTTAGGCTATGAGAATAATAAGAGAAATAGTATGGGTGCTTTGGTATCAGAACAAGGTAGAAAACAAAAAGAAGAGGAAGCAGAACGCCCAAAGGATATCAGTTAGGACTAGAGATGAACTGAAGACTGTCTATGCAAAAAGGTAAAGGAGCAAGCACAGCTAGAACCCATACTGGGTGCTCTACCAGTGAAGTCAGCTTATCTCTGGAGCAGCTCACTTTTAATCTCTCTAATGGAAGGATTATGTGTCTCCAACCACATAATTCCCAGTGTTTAGAGAACATCTGGCCTGATGTAAACTTTGAATTCAGATGAAATGGATTCATAGCCAAATGTGTGGGGGGCCTGGAGTTAGGGAGGTGATAAGGAAGGAGTGACTGTAAAAGTCTGAGGAGAAAACCGAGACATGGAGGAGAGAAACAAGAAGCAGGCCCTTCGATCACTGGTGAGCTCCCTTTCTCTCTCTGAAGTTCCTCACTTCAACTCCTACGTTGGGACTTTATATTCCTAAAATCTTCCTCCTCTACCAAGTTCATCCCAGGCTCTATTCTTCCCCCTAAGTGACCCCTTAGGCCTCAGACCCTCCTCCTTCTCCACACACACCCATAGTCCCCAACTCAATCATATTTATTCCAAAAACATGTATTGAGTGCCTACCGGACACTCTGAGAATAACTATCTGAGACAAAGTCCCTGTCCTCAAGGAGCTGTCAGTGAGGGCAACGCTGCTACACTGATCAGGTTGCAGTGAGGGCACAAACGGGAGAGCCTCAGGTTCTTCTTGCCTCAAGATGAGTCATATGGATCTTTTCAGTTCCTCAAACTCGTCCTTTGCTTCTTAGCCTGCAAGCCCTCCATCTACATCTGTAGGAAACTACATCTGTAGCTTCCTCTGAGTAGGCCCGCTCTTTCCACTTCTCTTCACCAGCTAACTCCTATTTACTCTTCAGGCCTCCTATATGAAGCCTTCCGACTCCCGTCCACACACAGCCTTCGGCCCCCTCCATTCCAGGCTCCCAAAGCCCAGTACCTCCCCTGTCACGGCATCTACTACCCTGGATTATAATTGCTCGTTCCTACAGATCTGTGAACTCCAGATATACCGAGACGGGATCTCTTGCCCACCCTGGTGTCCTAGCGCCCAGCACAGTGCCAAGCACACACCAGGTTCAATGAACGAAAAGACTCTAGAGTTCAGGACCTTCCATCCTCCGACGCTTCTCCGCAAGCCCTGCCCCTCCGGCAGGATACGCCCCGCGGGCCCCGCCCCCTCACCTTCGCATTTGCTGGGCAGTCGAACCCAGTCGTTCTCCTCGGCTCCGGCCTGGCTCGGGCCCAGCTCCGGGGCCGGCAGTAGTAGCAGCATCAGCAACAAGGGGAGAAGCAGAAGACAGCGGGGCGCAAGCTCAGGCAGCCACTCCATGGCCCAGCCGGCTCCGACCCGAGCGGACCAGGCGGCGCTTCCTCCCGCCGCGCGCGCTGAGCAGCTTCCCCGATGCGCTTCCGGGACTGCACACGTGCCTCCGCGTAACCAGGGCAACAGCGAGCCCCTTGCCCGCCCCCTCCTCTCGCGGCCTCAGCCCGCCTTCAAGGCGGACGAAGGGCTGTGGGGACGCAGCCAATGGGCTTTCTCGGGATTTGCCCTCTAGCGAATGGGAGGGCGATCTTTTTTCGGCCTCGGCCAGTAAGAGAACGGATGGTGGCCTCAGCGACCTATGGCAGCATCTTTTCCCACCCCCTTAACGGAGAGGATGGAGGACCAGGACCCGGGAAAAAGCCCGGGTCTGGCCTGAGCGGGATGGGTTTGGGGGCTCTGCTCCTGGAAGATAGGGGGTAAGGCCGTCTTCGAAGCCTTCTCCGCCTTCTTGAACGTCACTTCCCTCCTGCTGTCATAACGCGGCAATGCTTATTGAGCACCTATTTTTAAATTTTATTATTATTGTGTTGTTACAGCTAGTCATTCTAGTAGGCGCTTAGAGTGAGAGGAGGACAACTCAGTCAGTCCCCGGCTTTCAAGCTTTCTCAGCGCGCAGTAACCCTAGATTTGTCCTAATGAGAACTAGAACAAATGATTTACTCTAAAAGCCCCAGTTTTTATTTGTATGATGACAAAGTGATCCTCCTAACTGCTTTGTTAGGCTTGCCTGTTGTTGGGAAGCTCAACATGGTTAATGGACTTAAAGCTTATTTAGCAGATTGTAAAAGTTCAGGTATTAATTTTTATTTTATTTATTTTTGAAACAGAGTCTCACTCTGTCGCTCTGGGTAGAGTGGTGTCATCGTAGCTCACAGCAACCTCAAACTCCTGGGCTCAAGTGATCCTCCTGCCTCAGCCTCCTGAGTAGCTGGGACTAAAGGCACATGCCACCACGCCCAGCTGTTTTTTTCTATTTTCAGTAGAGATGGGGTCTTGCTCTTGCTCAGGCTGGTCTGGAACTCCTGATCTCAAGAGATCCTCCCACCTCTGCCTCCCAGAGTGCTAGGATTGCAGGAGTGAGCCACCACACCCAAATCCAATTTTCTTGTTAGTATGTAATCCAAGTCCCTTTTACTGCTCTATTATTTATTTCTTTGGATTCTGAGCTCCCAGAAGGCAGGAACTTGGCTGATGAACGATTGTATTTCCCTTCCACCTCCCGAGCAACAACAGGTTGCCTGGCACAGGAGATACTCAGTAAGACTCCCATCTGCTGTTTCATTAAGAGGAGCACTCTTGGCTGGGCACAGTGGCTCATGCCTGTAATCCTAGCACTCTGGGAGGCCGAGTCAGGAGGATCACTTGAGGGCAGGAGTTTGAGACCAGCCTGAGCAATAGCGAGATCCCATCTCTACTGAAAATAGAAAAAATTAGCTGGGTGTGGTGGCGTGCACCTGTAGTCCCAGCTACACAGGAGGCTGAGGCAGGAGGCTTGCTTGAGCCCAGGAGTTTGAACTTGCGGTGAGCTATGATCATGCCACTGTACTCTAGCCGGGGTGACAGAGTGGGACTCTGTCTCAAAAAAAAAAGAGGAGCACTCTCTGGGTTTTTGGGTCTGCTTCAGGCTGCCTGAGCTCAGTGTCCTATGGACACACACAGACCAAGGCTGCTTCTCTGGGAAGTTGTCTGCAAATTGCTCGTAAAACTTTATTCCCCAATACCTAAGTTTCCTTCCTAGAGGTTGGACGTTTATGCTATCTTATGAAGACTTCAAAGGACTGAGGCCTAGGCCATGACTTGTCATTTTCTGACCTTAGCATCTTGCTCAAAACAACTGTGTTGGAAACAAGGCATATTGGATAGGCAGGGGCTGTGGCATGTGGAATTCCACAGCATACAGGATCAGGACACCCTCCTGAGGCCTTCATGTTCTCTAGGCTTGGTAAGACTTGGATAGGCCCAAAGCCTGGCCATGGCCCTTGATTTACCTAGGCTCAGAAGCCCTCCTGGAAAATAACATTAAGACAGCCACAGTGGGGATGGAGAGGCTGGGGCAGAGTAGCGTTGGGGAATTTGGGCATGATGGGTAAAGAGGGAAGCCCTGCTTCTGGAATGGACAAATGGGCCTCTGAGAGGACAGTTATGGAGGCAAGAATTAGCTTGGCAAGAGGCCCGGGCTCAGCATCTGGGCTGATGGCTGGGAAGAGACATGGCTGGAGAAAGTCTGAGTCTCCCATCTTGGGGGAAGGTACTAAGGTGGTGCCATTGATCCAACAGACTGTCCTGTGGTACCCAGGGGAGATCTGGATTCGCATGAGAGCACCTAGAGAGTCTTACTGGGATAATTACTGGAGAGGAATCCTGGGGAAAGGTTGGATTTCCTGCCAGTGTTTGGGACGCACAGTTTACACTCCACTGTGGGAGCCTCATCTTCTATCCGTGCAAGACTCTTGTTTAAGAAGCAAAACAAAACCAAAAAAGCCAAACTCTTTAGTACCTGGATCAGAACTGATGCTCAATGAATATTTGTCAAATGAATAATGACCCTTAGTTGATTAATAACTTGTAAGTTTGGAATTACCATCTCATGCTTTTGGCATTAAAAACGATCCTGTTACCTGGGAATCCTGGCCCTGTTCACTTCTGTCGAGTCCGTACAAGACTTCACAATCAGGCACCCACCTTCCTGGCTTTCTGGGCTCCCTGCCTTGGCCTCTCATGGAGGTTGGGCCAGGGTGAGGAAACAGAGAGAGGGCCTTGCCCAGTGCCTGGCTGTGGGGGAAGGAGACAGAGATGGGACAGTTTCCTCCCCAGCTGCCAGCCCACTCCACAGTTCCTCCTCTCAGGAAGTTCTCCCTCACAGTTCTCCCTCTCAGGAAGTCGTCTTCTTCACGGCAGCCTTCTCTCCCTTTCTGCTTCCTCTAACTGCTAAGTTTCTCCTCCCAGGGCAGACGTGAATCAAATATTTTTTCATTTGCATGTGTCATTTACGTTCTTCTTTAATTGTTCTCAGTTTCTGCACTTCAAATGCCCCAGTACCTGGGTGGATCGCACCCTCGAGGGGCTCCCAGTCTGATGGGAGAGACACAGCCTTTTTCCCAGGAAAGCCCTCAGTCTTGGGGGGAGGCAGAGCCCAGCCCCCTGGAAGCTCCGGCCTGCAGGAGGAGGCAGGTCAAGTATAAAAAAATGCTCCTAGACTTGAGGAAGGAGTGGTGAGGGAGGATCACGAGCACCAGCCACAAGCTCGGCTGGTAGAGAACGTCCCCTCCCGCCAGACTGAGCTCCTGGGCTGCCGACCCGGACAGGTGTGATCGCCGCGGCGGCCGCAGGGCTGCAGCGCCCACAGCGGGCTGAGTGGGCCGGCAGCCTCTCGTCCTCCGGTCACCGCGGCCGGGCAAAGCCCGTGGGGGCGGAGGGCTCGCAGGCGGACGGCCTCCGCGGGAGGAGAAGGCGGCGGGCAGGCGCGGAGGCGGCTGCAGGTCAGGAGCACGTCAAACAGCAGCAGCTTGAAGAGCAGCACCCGCAGCGCCCCCAGCCGCAGCGCCTGGCTCGGCATCCCTGCGCCAGAAGGAGCCGGTTAGGAGCCTGCAGGAGTCCCCAGCCCCAGACAGGGAAGAATGTCCCCCAGAGAAGGGCCTTGTCGTCTGCCCTTGCCATGCCCTCTCCCCATCGCCTCCCTCCTCCAGGGAAAGTCCTTCCTAGTGTCTAACTTCAGTTCTTACTGGTAATACGTACCTTCCTAGCCTTCATCTTATTTTATTCCCAAACAATCGGGAGATGGGGGTGGGAGCCAGGCAGGAATTAGCCTCTGATGCTCAAAATTCTCTATTTGGTCAGGAAACAGAGCTGGATGGAAACCGACTTCATGTCTCTCCTTCCAGTGCTCTTTCCACCACCCCAGACAGTCTCCCATCTACACAGGCTCTAATGCTCACATCTACCTGGGCTGCACAAGGAGGGCTTCAAAGACCCTTCTGGGCTGGTCTGATGGTAGCGGGTTATCAGAACTTATTAACATTAGTGTCACTAAAATTGGTATACAACCCCTCATTGCTAATTTTGACTGGCTTTTAAAAAAATAAAATTAAATCAAAAAGACCCTTCTGTTAACTGTCACCTGTGCTTCTCAACTGATGTCCAGGAATTAGGCTGGGATCAGAGGATCCACCCCCATCTTATCCAGACTGAGGTCCAGGCTACCCAGTGTCCCAACCTAGCAAGGCAGCCTTTTCATGGGATACATGTCAACCCCCTGCATGAGACCCATCAGGTCAGGCTGAATGCCCCACCCTCTAGGCCCAAGGTCATGGTCCCCAGGCTCTTAATGCCCACCCTTCATCCCAAGTACTCACCCCCGAGAGGCTCCTGGGGGCAAGTCCTGGCTGTGGAAGCCTCTCCTGTGGGCCAAGGATAAGAGTGAATCCTTTGGGATGGGCCATGCCACTGCATCCCCACATCCTCAGTGCTATGCCCAGGCCCTGGCACAGGGCGGCTTTCAAGGCATGTTGGATAAATGGGCAAAAGAGCCAGCAGCAGAAACCCTGAGCCCATTTGCTATAAGTCCTCTGAGGGACCCAAATATCCCTCACTCTCCACTATCCCCTGTTCTGAGCCCTGGGAGGCTCAGGTGCCTAGGCACATTCAGATAAGGAACCGATTCTCTTAGCAACATTCTTTGGAAGTCAGGGCATTCGTTCAACAAACATTTCCATTTGGAAGATGACAAAACTGAGATAATCCAGAAAGAAGTCAGTCAGTCATCTGGTCAGTGCTAATAATAGCTGACTTTGGATATGTTACTTAACCTCCCTGTGCCTGTAAAACTGGGGAAATAATATGACCTACCTCATAAATGTAAAGTGTTTAGAGCAATTGCCTGGCACAGACTGAACAGAGTAAATGATAGTGATTTGTTATTTAATTAGCATTTGGTCCCTACAGGGTGTATGCATGTAGGATGATATGTATGTGTGTATATCATCAATCCCAAGTGGAAGGAGGCATCATTATCTCTTAGAAGTCATGCAGCAGAGCCTGGATTTGAACCAGACATTGCACCTGCAAATCCCAGGATACTCTGACCTGAGCCCAGGCGTCACCTCACCTGGATGGTCAGCACTTGGACACACTTCATGCCTTTGTGGACTGGAGCCTGCCCTCCCTCGAACCATATCTTAGTTCTACAGTGTGTCCCAGGCTCCATCCTCACCTGACAGCTGTAGGGGCTGTGTGCTCCTGCTGTGGCGCCCAGGCCCAGTGTGGCAGACCAAGGGTTCCCATGCTGCCAGCTCCTCAGAGGGCAGGGAGAGCTGGGCCAAGCTAGTCCAGGTGCCATCCATTGCTGGGGAAGGGCCGTAGGTGAAGGCATCCAGGGCACTGCCATTGCCAGCTGAGAACCAGATGGGGCTGTGAAGGCCGGGGGGTGCAACATCAAGGACCAGGCAGACCACCAGCATCTGCTGCTTCCCATCCACCAGTAGCGTGATTGGTGGGGCCAAGGAAGGGAAGGGCGTGCTGCCCACACCTGCAAAAGAGTATGCACCTATGGGAGCTAGCCCAGTCTGTGCCCTCCCATGCCAGCATCTCACTGTAGGCTAGGATTTGGGTTTCTATGTTTACATCTGTCCTTCCAGCATCCACCTACCTACCTTCCACCCACTTACCTATCCCTCCCTGTTGTATTTACCTATCTAACCACCCTTCCTTCCCTTCATCTGTCCATCCTTTCGTTCACCCATGTATTTATCCAGGCTTTCTTCCATCATCCATCTATCCTCCATCTATTCTTCCATCTTCCATCTATGTGTCTATCCATCTATTCATCCGTCCTTCTGTCCACCTGTCTATCATATCTGAGCCCCTTTCTGTGCCAGGCACTAGGGATATAACACCGGGTAAGTCAAGGAGCTCAGTACCATAGGAAAGGTGGCAAATGCATAAACAAACACGTATAATATGATGTTGTGCCAGCCTCAGAAGAGTGGATACCTTTGGGGAGGAAGGGAAGGACAGAAGATCTGGAATGAGATCAAAGGGGGCTTCAGATATATCTGAAACTTTTTGTTTCTTTAAAAAAAGGCCTTGGCCAGGCATGGTGGCTCATGCCTATAATCCTAGCACTCTGGGAGGCCAAGGTGGGAGGATTGCTTGAGGTCAAGAATTTGAGACCCGACTGACCAAGAAACCCCTTCTCTACTAAAAATAGAAAAATTAGCTGAGCGTGGTAGCACTTGCCTGTAGTCCCAGCTACTCGGGAGGCTGAGGCAGAAGGATCGCTTGAGCCTAGGAGTTTGAGGTTGCTGTGAGCTAGGCTGACACCACGGCACTCTAGCCTGGGTGACAGAGCGAGACTCTGTCTCAAAAAAAAAAAAAAAAAAAAGGCCTGATTGAAATATGGCAAAGGTTAACCATCTGTTACTCTAGGTAGAATGTGCAATGGATATTTGTTGTATCATTCTCAGTTCTTTTCTGTAGGTCTGTAGGTAGTTTTTTTTTAAATAGCTTTGTTTAGATATAATTTACATACCATACAATTCACCTATTTAAAGTACAGGTCTAATGTTATTTCTGAATATTTGGGTTTTTTCATAATAAATAAATCTCCAACGTTAAAACCTACAAACAAGTTCACACCATGAGTTAGGTGTAGCCAGGCTAAAGAAATACCCTAGAGTGCAGGGAAGGATGCCCGAGAATCTTATAGGGAAGTAGGGGTGCAGGGCCCTGGGTAGAGTGCAGTGGTGTCATCATAGCTGCAACCGCCAACTCCTGGGCTGAAGTGATCCTTCTGCCTCAGCCTCCCAAGTAGCTGGGACTACAGGCGCACACCACTAGGCCTGGCTAATTTTTTCTATTTTCGGTAGAAACAGGGTTTTGCTCTTGCTCAGGCTGCTCTCAAACTCCTGACCTCAAGCAATCCTCCTGCCTTGGCCTCCCAGAATGTTAGGATTACAGGCATGAGCCACCTCACCCAGTCCCCCTTTTTTTCTTTCCCTCCCTTCCTTCCTTTCTTTCTTTCCCCTCCCTCCCTCCCTCCCTCCCTTCCTTCCTTCCTTCCTTCCTTCCTTCCTTCCTTCCTTCCTTCCTTCCTTCTTTCTCTGTCTCTTTCTCTCTTTCTCTGTTTCTTGGTCTTGCTCTGTTACCTGAGTAGAGTGCAGTGGCAGCATCATAGCTCACTGCAACTGCAGTCTCCCAGGCTCAACTGATCCTCCTGCCTCAGCCTCCTGAGTAGTTAGGACTACAGGCATGGGCAATTGTGCCTGGCCAATTTCTTAGAGGTCAGATAACTAGCCTGAGAACACATAGATGGTAAATCCAGTCAGGA
>CAUYRT010084021.1:0-22961 GCA_963574885.1 Lepilemur ruficaudatus | reverse complement strand
CAGCAAGGTTTGATGTTACTATTCCAACAATATTGGACCATTTGAAACAAATGGGCAAGGTAAAGAAGCTGGATAGATGGGTACTGCATGAATTACACAACCATCAGAAAAGAAATCATCTCGAAGCTTGTCTTTCTTTGCTGTCATGATAAAAAAGCAAACCATTTCTACACCGTATTGTTACCTGTGATGAAAAATGGATTCTTTTTGACAATAGCAAGCATTCAGCACAATAGTTGGACAAAGATGAAGTGCCAAAACACAGTCCAAAACTGAATATTCATCAAAAAAAAAAAAGCTAATGGTGTCTGTTTGGAGGTCAAGCACTGGCATTATCGACTACAGCTTCATGAAACCTGGTCAATTGATTACAACGGATGTCTACTGCAACCAATTCGATGAAATGATGAAGATGCTTGTGATTAAGCAGCTGAGATTGGTCAATAGAGACAGGGAAATCCTCCTGCAAGACAATGCTCCACCACATGTCGCACAAACAACACTGTTCACACTACAGAAGCTGGACTTGGAAAATCTCTGTCATCCACCATATTCACCAGATCTTGCACCAACTAACTACTATTTCTTCCAGGCTTTGGACTACTTCCTGCAAGGAAAATATTCAATTCTCAACAAGCTGTGGAAAATGCCTTTCATAATTTCATTGTCACTTGCTCTCCAGGCTTTGCTGCGGGCATAAACAAGCTACCATTAAGATGGCAAAACTGTGTCGATAGTTTAGGCGCATACTGTGATTGTACTGCTTCTTGTTTGAGACATAACAAACTACACTTTTGATTCAAAGTCAGACATTTCATATTTAATGACTTTTAAAAAGAACAGAGAGCCAGGAATGATAGTGTGGCACCTGCAGTTCCAGGTACTCCAGAGGCTGAGGCAAGAGGACTCCTTGAGCCCAGGAGTTCAGGACTGTAGTATGCTATAATAATGCCTGTGAATAGACACTGTACTCCAGTCCAGCCTGGGCAACACAGCAAGACCCAGGAAAGGAAAAAGGAAAAAGGAAAAAGGGAAGGGAAGGGGACTGAAAATCCTAAGCATTTCTAAATATCTTAATGTAAGTGTTGGTTCTCAGAAAATCTTAACCATTCAAGTTAGAAGCTAGAAAGCAAATGGAAAGGTGGTAATTGACTTAACAGACTCCATAAAGATCAATTTTAGGCTGGGCACAGTGGCTTACACCTGTAATCTCAGCACTTTGGGAAGCCACGGCTGGAGGTTCACTTGAGTCCAGGAGCTCAAGAGCAGCCTGGGCAACACAGCAAGACCCTGACAATACAGAAAATTTAGAAATTAGCTGGCCATGGTGGCACACACCCGTAATCCCAGCTATTCAGGAGGCTGAGGCAGAAGGATCACTTGAGCCCAGTAGTTCAAGGTGGTTACAGCGAGCTATGATTGGGCCACTGCACTCCAGTCTGGGTAACAAGAGTGAGACTCTGTTCCTCAAAAAAAAAAAAAAAATCCAATCTTAAACTGACAATGGGAAAAGCTGACAAACATTCTGATGTGGGCCATAGAGCCCCCAAATGGCTCAGGAATTGTCTGCACCAAGCACATCTAGAAATAAGGGTAAAGAGAGCTAAATACAGAACGAATGCACAAAAGTCTGTTTAACAGATTGACTAACACCTTCTTATATCCCCTCCTCTACACAGCCAGGTAGGTCCCTTTTCTACCTCATCAGAAGATTAGAAGTTTATGCTGCTGAGACAGGAAAACAGAGGGTTTTCTGGACCAGGGAATACAAGGTACAATTGAGGGAGAGAGTACAAACAGTATTAAAAACAAGGAGACGAAATCCATTTACTGTACGTTATGACTTCAAACCCTCTCTCCATTCAGTTCCAGGAATGCTAACAACCAGGGTTATGCTCTCCAGCAGTACACTGAATGATTCCTCTTCAGGAAATCTGACCAGCAATGACTTAAAGACCTAACATCAGAGACTCCCAAAAAAAGAACTCAGCCAGATCGTTCTACAGTGAAGCCCCAGAAACCCACACAAGAGCTCAAAATAAAATTTTTAGTGCTCAACTCTTAAAAAGAAACAGACAAGCCAAGAATCATTAGTTTTTTGAGGACCACATGAAACAGGAAATAAAGAAACTAAAACAGAGGTGAAAATCAATTTACAAAAACTGAGCATGCAGGAAGAAAAAAGCCACATAGTTCATTAATATCCTCAAAATGACAAGAGAAAATACAGGAATCAACAAGATGCTACAGAAAAGGAACATTCAGAAAACAAAGAAGAGTTCTTTGAAATTAACATGAGCAGAAATAAAACTTAATAAAAAGGAAGAATGTTGAGAAAAGGGGGCAAGATAAAATCAGAGGATCAATCCAGGAAGTCTAATAAGAATTCCAGAGAACTGAAAATGGAGAAGAAAGTATCACACTGGTAAGTCAAGAAAATTTCCTAAAACTAAAGAACATGAATTCCCCATTTTAAAGGATTTAAACCTAGTATCCAGCATATAAAATGAAAACTGGCCGGGCGCGGTGGCTCACGCCTGTAATCCTAGCACTTTGCGAGGCCGAGGCGGGGTGGATCGCTCAAGGTCAGGAGTTCAAAACCAGCCTGAGCAAGAGAGAGACCCCATCTCTACTAAAAATAGAAAGAAATTAATTGGCCAACTAAAAATATATATAGAAAAAATTAGCCGGGCATGGTAGTGCATGCCTGTAGTCCCAGCTATTCGGGAGGCTGAGGCAGGAGGATCCCTTGAGCCCAGGAGTTTGAGGTTGCTGTGAGCCAGGCTGACGCCACGGCCCTCTAGCCCAGGCAACAGAGTGAGACTCTGACTCAAAAAAAAAAAAAAAAAAAGAAAAGCTCAACTATATAGCACGAAAATAGTTAAAAATTTCAGAATGATATTAAAAATTATAAAATTTGTCTTCCTAGAGATTTTTAAGAATAGGATGCAGTAACTTAAGAGTTTAACTGTCACAGCCAAAAAGACCACAGACCTCATGACTGAATGTAATATCCTGAATGGGAACCTGGAACAGAAAAAAGATATTAAATAAAAATTAAAGAAATTTGAATAAAATATGGACTTCAGTTAATAATAATGTATCAATAATGGTTCATTAACTGAAAAATGTGCCATACATGTAAGGCGTTAATAATAGAGGAAACTGGGCATGAGTATATGGGAACTTTATGTATTATCTTTGCAATTTTTCTGTAAATCTAAAACTATTCTAAAATAAAGTTCATTTTTAAAAAACAGAATAGGGCCAGGCAGGGAGGCTTACCTCTGTAATCCTAGCACTTTGGGAGGCCAAAGTGGGAGGATGGCTTGAGGCAAAGAGTTTGAGACCAGCCTGAGCGACACAGCAAACCTGAAACCCTGTCTCTACAAAAAATAAGAAAAATTAGCCAGGCCTGGTAGCACGTGCCTGCAGTTCCAGCTACTCGGGAGGATCATTTGAGCCCAGGAGTCTGAGGTTGCAGTGAGCTGTGACAATGCCACTGCACTCTAGCTCAGGCAACAGAGCAAGACCCTGTCTCAAAAAAAACAAACCCAGAATGGGAAAGCTCTGTATGTACAAATATGAAAAGATGTCTAGGACATATTAAGTGAAAAAAAGCAAGGTACAGAATAAAGTCTGATACATTTACAGTAAGGAAAGGGAGGATAAGATATTATATTGATATTTGCTTACATCTGCCTAAAGAAACCCTGGAATACACACAAGAAACTAATATGTGTAATTACTAAAGGAGGTGGGAGTAGGGTGAGGAATGGGTGGGAATAAATTTTCTCACAGTATACTTTTTTATATAATTTTGACTTGTGAAGTATATGGCTGTATCACCTATTAAAAATAAAGTTAGAGAAACAGAGTGATCCAGTTTAAAGCTTTAAGACAAATGAATCAAATGACCTCTCAAAGTCTCCTCTAACTTTAGAATGCTCCAATTCAATTCAAGAATTTCAACTAAAAGATGCTTAAGTTGTTAGCAAATGTGCTTTCCCTGAAACTCAATGCTCCCGTTACTCCTTATGTCGCTTTTAGCTCTACTTTTAAAAGCAGCTGCACTAATCACATTATATTGTATTAAGTATTATATATTTCTTCCCCGATAAAATGTAAATTCCTTAAGCGTAGACTCTACCAAACCACTCGACACTATAGCAGTTTTCAATAAACATTTGCTAAATTAAAATAATATTTACCAAGTACTTCCCATATGCCAGGCATTCTTCCAAGTGCTTTATTAAGTAATTTAAACTTCACAATAACTTTACAATAGGTCTTATTATCTTTATTTTATAGATAAAGGAAATTGAACCCTAAAGATATGTTGAGTAATTTAGCAAAGGTCAGTGGCCAGTGCTACAATATGAAACCTAGACTCTCAATCTCTAGCTCTGTGCTCTAGTGCTGTAAATTACTAGCTCTACTGTTTAGTTTTAAGGCTTCAAAACATGATATGAAAAACTCCCCTTGAGTGTTCTAACTTGCAAGACAAAGCTGTAAGAAGGTACACATGGCTTGATATCAACTAACCCTGTAGTTTTCAAAGTATGGTCCACTGACCCCTCAGGATCTCCCAAGACCCTTCAGGAAGTTCACAAACCTGCTGGAGGTCAAAACCATTTTCATAATATTAAGATGTTTGACTTTTTCAGTCTCATTCTCTCATGAGTGTAGTTTCCCAGAGCCTACATGTGTGATATTACAACAGACTGAATGCAAAAGCAGCTATGAGAATCTTGTTGTCTTCTATTAGGTCAGACATTAAAGAGATCCACAAATATGTAAGACGATGCCACTCTCATTAAATTTTTATTTGGAAAATAGTTTTTTTCTTTTTTCATAGAAAAATTATGTTAACATGTAATGGTTTTATTACTATTATTTTAAAATGTATTAGATATTTTTAAATTTTCTCAATTTTCAATACAGTAAATATTGATATAAACTACATAAACAGAGCTCTTTTGGGTCCTCAACAATTTGTAAGAACATAAAGAGATGTTAAGAAAAAGTTTAAGAATCACTGATCTAGCCAATATAAACTGTTCAGTACTGCTGTTCTGACAGTAAGCTGCTTTTTCCTTATCTAGCATATTACAATTCAAAATAGTTGATGTTAAAAAGGCAACATAAAGTAAAAGAAGTAGTAGGCCAGGTATGTGCTTCTCCTTGTCATTACACTTCCTAATTTATAATCAATAACATTCATATATAACAAATTCTTCTACTGTAAACCACTGAATGACATTCCTAAAAGTGCCTCTACATCAAGACAATAGCCAGAGGTAGTAACAAAAGAGATTCTTCAAGGAAACTTCAAATTGTGTATTTCAACATTCCTTTATTAAACCACATATACTACTGAAATACAGAGGAAACCATAAGAGTTTATCACTAGATCATAAAGACTAACGTCATCAACTCAATCTGTTTCATGTACTAACACAATTCATCTTCATTATAAAGCATAGTACCTTAAATTTTTGATAAGCTAAATAAAGTCTACATAATTTCAAATCAGTTCCATGACTACATCTTTAACATAATTTGAATACTTTTATGCATTATACTAATAGCAAATAATTTAATAACAGCTTTAACAAAGCAAGACTGATTTTGCTCATCTAAAAAAAAAAGCACAAAATTCAGGTCAGTCTTATTTTTTTATTTTTTTTTTTGAGACAGAGTCTCACTCTGTTGTCCGGACTAGAGCGCCATGGCATCAGCCTAGCTCACAGCAACCTCAAACTCCTGGGCTCAAGCAATCCTTCTGCCTCAGACTCCCAAGTAGCTGGGACTACAGGCATGCACCACCATGCCCGGTTAATTTTTTCTATATATTTTTAGTTGGCCAATTAATTTCTTTCTATTTTTAGTAGAGACAGGGTCTCTCTCCTGCTCAGGCTGGTTTCGGACTCCTGACCTTGAGCGATCTGCCCACTTCGGCCTCCCAAAGTGCTAGGATTACAGGCGTGAGCCACCAGGCCCGGCTAGTCTTATTTTTTTTAATGAAATGATGAGACCTCTAAATTACTGGTTTCCCTGCACCCCTGAGTACCTGAAGTATTCCTGTATACAATTAAATGACATAAGGATAAAATATTCTTAAACTATTAATTGCATAAAAAAATGTAGACTTCGCCACAGCAAAGAGTATAATAAAGGCTACTAGATTTGGTTACTATTATATTCAACCACTGTTCACTCACCAAATATGTCTGAGTAGCTACTATGAGCCTTGTACTATGGTAGGCAATGAGAATACAATGGACAAAAAAAAGATTAGCTTTTATCTTCTTGGGACTTACATTCTGCTGTGGGAAACAGACAAAACAAACACACAAAAAATAAGATAATTATAAATGTTGTAAATGCTATGAAGGAAACAAACAAGGCTTTGCCACAGATTACAGTCTGTGAAAGCTGAACTGTGAAATTCCAACAGACCTAAAAATAAATAATTCATGAAGAGTTACATCAAGATGACATGGATTCTACAGATCTGTGCTAATGCATTAGAAAACTACAGACACTGACCATAAAAACAGAGATCAATCTTTCATTGTCAAAGCTACAGGATGGCATTACTTAGCAATACAGTAGCCTCAAAAGATAATTAACCTCACATAATGCAGTATCCTGACTAGAATGTTGAAACAGAAAAAGGACATTAGGTAAAAACTAAAGAAATTTGAATAAACTATAGACTTTAGTTAGGAATAACATATCAACACTGGCTCATTAATTGTAACAAATGTACCATACTAACCTAAGATGTTAATATGGGAAACAAGGTGCAAGAGTATATGGAAACCCTCTGCACTACCAACTCAGTTTTTGCGTAAATCTAAAACCGTTCTATAAAATAAACCCTATTTTTTAAAAAACCTAACAAAGCTTCAGGAATTACAAGGAGGGGGCTAATAAAGACTTAAAGAAAGTAAGAAATAAGAAGTCATTAAACTCTGTATTGTGAATTAGAACATATTCAACAAATTCAAAGGAAACTAACCAGCAGATACTTAAGAAGTCAAAACTCTCTATTCATGCTAAAATCTTCCTAGACAGAGATTAATGGGGTTTTTTATACAAACTAAATAGCTCTATATCATAACATAAGGCAGGCAATAACATCTCTACAGTGCACAATAAGCACTGTAGATGCTATTTATCAATAAAAACCAATAAGCTATATTCTATGTATGGTACTGTCCTGAAATTGTCATATAACAGTTGAACCAGAATCAATTCCATAGGTTCTAACAAGTTACTCACCTAAGGAAACAAGCTTAAACTTACTTCAGGAAAATCTGTGAGCAAAAAAGGAGGGAAGATTGTATTTTCCCCATTATGAAGAGGGGAAGACAGAGGAGGGGAAGATAATCTACCTATGAAAAGAGAAAAACTACTTCCCAGGTCCATCTGGAAGCTATTTTGCAACTAGTATTAACCTATTGTAATGCCATACAAATTAGGATAGTTCAAGACAGTAATAAAAGCTATGCATTTATACCAGTTATATGCCTTCCAGTCAAAACAAATAACTAACTAATGTTTTCTAAAACCTCACCTAAGACCCAACGTTTGACAACTTGAAACTAATCTCTCACTGTCTGAATTTTAAAGCTGGTCACAAAAAGTGTGAGAAAAACAAAGGAGAGTAATACTCTCTGAATTGTCGAGGGTCAAGTTTGTATAATATAGCATAAAATCAGAATTATTACAAGTAATCTTAGAGATAGCCACCACAAAATTAGGATCTTGTATCTGATATAAAACACCAAGTAAATGGCATAACAATTTCACTCATCAAATAGTATGGAATATTAAGCATAAAAGAATCCTTTAGCCCAAATGGTATTTGAATCTAATTTAGATAACTAGATGATGAATTTATTTCTACTCTATTACCCAAAGGAAATTCTACAAAACAAAGATGTTCGTAAGTCTAGGCCTTCTTTCACAGGAATCCTAAATATATCACTGGAAAATACTAAAGAAGAAATGAATAATTAACATGACCCCAGTAATTCCTGTTTGCACCACCATGAGGAGAATCAGACGCTGCTTCATATTGAAACGAGAAAAAGGGGAGGCGAGATGTGAAAAATTCCAAGTAAAATGATCATGACATAGCATCTGGCAAAGACCGAAAAACCATCAACACTGGCAAAAGAATTGTCAGTGACGAAAGTCAAGAGAAGAAAATGAGATTTTTCAGACAGGCCACAGCCCAATCCAAGGGGCAAAAATCGTCACCGTCGACGCCACCCCTTTCAACCTCGACCACCCCATTCCCAAAGTCGCCTCCAATTCAGATGTATTTCCTCTATAACCCCGACTAATTTCCCACCCAGGTAAAAATCACCCAAGAATTTTTTCTACAACCACCACTTCCACCTTACACGAGATTCGTTCGCACTTCTCAGGGCCGAGCCTCTGGGGAAAACAACGCCCAGATCCCACCCTCCTTGGCCAAGGTTGAAGATGGCCCATTCCCAGGAGTGCGGCTTCCCGGAGTGGGCCTCACGGAGCTGACGAACTGGGAAAAGAGCAAGGACGAGGGTGGGGCTCGAGAAAGAGGGCCGGGGTAGAGGACACGACCGAGACCGGGGGAAGAAAGGAATGGACAGAAGGCTGGGGCTAGGCGGGGTGAGGACTGGGAAGGGAGGGCAGATCGGCAGGAGAGGGCAGGGCTACGGGGAACCGAGACAGCAGAGTCGGGGGCCAAAGGGCCCGGGGGACAGGGTCAAACCCAACCGACAGACCCAGACGAGGTGGCAAAGAGGGTCGGCGAGCACGAGGAAGGGCTGGGGTGGAAAGGAGCGCAGACGCGGGGCCCGCAGGGAGCCTCCGCCGACGGAAGGGCCGCACTGGGGACGGTGCGGGGAAGCCGCTGCCAGGAGTAGGGAGCCGCGCACTCACCGCTCTGCTCCCCCAGAAACACCAGCTTGAATTTCCTCAGCGGATTCCCGAAGTCTCCGCCCGCGGACATGATGGAGCCGGAGGAGCTGCCGCCGCCTCAGCCCAAAGACCTCCCGGACCGACGCTGCTCCCAACAGGCTGACGAAAAAGGCGAGCGGAAGCGCGGGCGCCGAGCTTTCTCGGCCCCTGCAGGGCCAGGCGGAGGAGCAAGGCTGGAGGGCAGCGGGACCCTCCACAGACAGGCGGCCGTCGCCTAGCACCGAGCCAGGGCCGCAGCAGGGAAGGGAAGGAGGGCGGTGTCAGAGACAGCCAGGGGTGTACTCTGGGTTCCCGAGGCTAGCGCCGTTCCCTTTCTCAGCACCCAGCAGGGAGACTGGGGTGAGGGAGGCGGAGGGTAGCGGAGCCGGAACCGCAGACGTGTCTGGCACCTCTCACACGCAACGCCTCAGCTCCCACAGCTGCCGCCGCCGCAGCCCAACCTGCTGAGTGCGCGAGCCTCTGGCGCGGCGCGGGGCGGCTCCGAGCGCGAGCCTGCCGCCCCGCTGGCCGCCGGCGTGCGTACATGCGTGCGCGCTACCGCCAGCGCCTTCCTGGTTCAGCCGGCTCTCCCGGCTCCTCCTTCGCGGCGGCGACTAGGGCAGGTTAGGTTTCGACTCGCGTCGGAAGAAGCCGGGAGGGGGCGGGGCAGAGCCAGGGGTAAGTGAGGGAGTGGAAAGATGGAGCACTTACGTCACCTACGAGAAGAGCCAATAAGAAGACCCGAAGGAGGGCAGGGACAAGAGTGAGGTGGCGGCGCGAGAGCGCGCGCGGCCCTTGAGTAGTGGAAAGCGGAGGATCGCCTCGGCCATGCGAAGTGTGGCGCGTCTCAGCCTGTGGGGAGGGGCGAGGAGGGCAGAGAGAGGGAGGTGGGACGGAGGCGGGGCCGGGGCAGAGGTGGAGTGACTCCGCAAAGTGCAGGTGGGGTTCTGTGGCCCCAAGGTGTGTAACAGGTGCCTCTTTCCTGAGCCCTGGGCCCTGCCTCACATTCCTTAGATCTGCCCTTCACCCCTGAACCCACCCCCACTTCTGCATCTCCTTTCTCATCATAATTCCGCACACGGCATCTTACTAGATACATTCTCCTCCAATGCTCCCAGGAATATTTAGATTGCCAGAAACAGGGCCTCTCCGTTTTACAGATGAGGAAACTGAAGCCCCAAGGGAGAAAATGACTTGCAAAATCCAGAGAAGCCACAGGCCGGGCGCGGTGGCTCACGCCTGTAATCCTAGCACTCTGGGAGGCCGAGGTGGGTGGATCGCTCAAGGTCAGGAGTTCGAAACCAGCCTGAGCAAGAGCTAGACCTCGTCTCTACTATAAATAGAAAGAAATTAATTGGCCAACTAAAAATATGTAGAAAAAATTAGCCGGGCATGGTGGCGCATGCCTGTAGTCCCAGCTACTTGGGAGGCTGAGGCAGAAGGATTGCTTGAGCCCAGGAGTTTTGAGGTTGCTGTGAGCTAGGCTGACACCACGGCACTCACTCTAGCCCAGGCAGCAGAGTGAGACTCTTTCTCAAAAAAAAAAAGAAAAAATAATTTATATGGGAAAAAAGGCAAAACTATATAGAAAATATGGGTAAGTGGTAAAACTAAAGAAAAACTAGGAAATGATTATTACAGAAGTCAAGATAGCATTAGTGCTGGGTGTCGTGGCTCACACCTGTAGTCCTAGCACTTTGGGAGACCAAGGCATGAGAATCGCATGAGGCTAGGAGTTCAAGACCAGCCTTGGCAAGATAGCAAGACCCTATCTACAAAAAATAGACAAGTTAGCTGGGCACAGTGATGTGCTTCTTTAGTCCCAGCTACTCAGGAGGTGAGGCAGGAAGATCACTTGAGCCCAAGAGTTTGAGGTTGCAGTTAGCTATGGTGATGCCACTGCACTCCAGCCCCAGCAACAAGGTGAGAGACTCTTATCTCAGTAAAAAAAAAGCATTAGTTTATGGGAGAGGTACACACAGGGCTTCTAAACGCTGACAATAATCTGTTCTCGACCTGGATGATGGTGACTTGTTTTTCTTTCAACTGTAAATACATTTTATATATTATTTTGTGTATATGTCTTGTTAACAAAGGTTTTTGTAATCTTAAACATTTTAATACGTGAGTTGGAGAAACTAAGAGTCATTCTGGTTAATCTTAGTCATTTCTATAGGAAGAATCTGTATAGACTGATGGTTAGTCAAATGGTTTATGCATGGAAAAGTAGTTCTTTGATAATGTATTATTTGGACCAGTATGAGTAAGGGATGCATTAAATTTGTTTCCAGGTGTTATGTTTTGTTTTAAATATGTGGGGTCCAAAATAATGTACTTAAAGAAATTTTATGAATTGGTAAACATCTGTTCCTCTGGCTCAATTTTCAGTAAGATATGAATGACTCAAAAATCTCGGTTTTCCTCCCCCTCCTTTGTTCATGCTTCCTCCAGTCACGCCAGATACACAGTGCTCTGCCACACTAACCATGCCTTCTCACCTACGGGATGTTTGCCTTGTTTCTGCCTAACTCTATTTTTAAAGCTGAGCCTCTCTTTTGCTTCAGCAACCCCTCTCTTTCCTTTGCATTCTGTGCTTAATACATTATAGTATGGTGATGGCATGTCAGTTATTTGAGGGCAGAGATCCATCCAATCTCATAGTAGGCTCAGTGCCTGCTATAGTGCTGGCATGAGTGAAGGGTGAGAAGAGTTTTTACTTCATTCTTGTAGCTTCACTTGTACTAATATCCCTCAAGTATTTCTTAAAATCAGAATTTTAAAGCTAGAAAGACCTTAGAAATCACCTATTGTAATGTCTGCAGTTTAAAATGTTTGTGAGGTACTATGACATCATGTTTAAGAGCTGAGACTTGTTAGTCTTAAAGTTCACCACTTCCTGGCTGCATAACCTTGGACACGATTATTTAACTTCTCTGAGCTTTAGTTTCTTCTTTAATTTCCTCATCTGTAAAATGGAGATAATAAAAGTACCTCTTTCATAAGACTGGTATGGGGACTGCTTGAGACAGTGCATGTAATGCTGTGCCTGCCATTGGCAAGCACACAGTCATTGTGGTTATCCTGTTTATTATTACTTATGAGGAAATGGGCCAGTAAAGTTGAGTGACTTACCCAAGGTTACTTAGCTTGCTAGTGGCTGAGAAAGGACTTGATCCCTTGTCTTCTCAATCCTATTTGGTTGTTCTTTCCCCAGGTATGGAGAAGTTTTTTGTTTTGGGCAATATGTATGACATTAATCGTATTATGATGGATGGAAACTAGGCCGGGTTAATGACTTGGGATTTGATACATTTTCATGTATTCAGGAAACTGATGGCTGCGTGCCAGATGTTGTGCTAGAATTTTACTGTCTTAGGAGAAACTGTCTTAGTCCTTTTGTGCTGCTGTAACAAAACACTTGAGACTGGGTAATTTATAAAGGACAGAAATTTATTTCATCCTAGCAGAGGAAATAAAACTTAAGTTCACCTTCCTTTAGAAATTTTAAGATCCCAGGAAGAACAAAGAAATTAGGTTGGTCACCTGGTTTATCTCTGCCTATAATGTCATTATCTGAACTTTAAAGTCATTTAAGGTCTATCATTAAAATTTTGAGACAGTTAAGCAATGAGAAAGAAAAAAGAGCGATACTACAGAAAGTAGGAAAAAAAGACTTGAAGCTTTGAAATATTCTTTCCATGGAACTAAACACAACAAATTTTATAAATATCATTGACTCATCTCTATATTGAAAAAATTCAGAAACCAGAGATTATTTCAAGTGGACCAGAAAAACTTTCTGTAGTATGGGGATATTCCCTGTCTTGGCCTTTTTCCATATTTGAATTTATAAATTTCGTTCTTTAGCATGTTTCTCAAGCAAGCCCTTTCTATGCTCACCTTCCTAGTTGAGAGCCCTTCACATAACTCTACTTGTGTTTTAAAAGACAATGTGTGAAGCCTGTGATGACTTTAAAATATGCTTATTTCCACTTAGCTTAGGACTATTTTGCTTTTATTACATTATTTATGGGGATGACAGGCTGTGCCATAGTTTCTCTGAGGAATCTACTACTTCTCTTCACTACCCCTCCCTGACAAAAAAGACATAAAAAGTGAGAGTGGGGTGAGAAGTGCCCTACTGTTGTGTGTAATGAAGACAACCATCCTGGACAATTTTGTTATCTCAAGCACCAGGTGTTGATTTATGAGTAAAGAGACATGCTTGTACCATTGGGTAGCTAAGCATTGTCTAACGTGTAAGAACAGCACAGTTAAACCACTGCATTCCAGAGTGTTAAGATTTGTTTTGACAGTGAACTCCAATTATACAACAGATAAAACATATCAGGTCAGTCTTTCCTACTTGTCAGCAAGAATATGATTCCAATTCCAAGAGAATAATCTCCCTTTTAAGGGAAGTGGGGGTAGTTAAATGGAAATTCATATTTATGTTTAAATTTTGAGATTGGTAGCACCAAATTAAAAAGCTTAATGAAAAGAGAACGGCAAGGAAATGACGTCTCACAGAATAACTTTTTGCCTTATTTTGTGAGTTCATTATTTGACTTTTCATTATTTGATTTTGGAGCTATTGTATTGAGTCTGGATTTGTCAGTCTTTGCATCCATCTCTAGATGGGGCAGCCAGGGCAGGGAATTTGGGTTACAGGTTATAAGCATTCCATCCAACAAGTGGAATGAGTTTTAAACACTTTGTAAGATTACAGTTGGGAGATGAATTCTTTGGACTTCATTGCATATCAGTGTAGAAAGTCTTTATCCTGTGAACACATTTGGGACACAGTAAAAAAAAAAAGAAAATAAGCTTTAATGATTGAATTGCCTCTGTGAGTTTGTTTTGCGTCTTGCCTATTTCTTGGGTATTTCTTACTGATAAAGTTACAAGAAAAAAAGTAACTTCAGTCCCTAAACAATTTTACAATTCAATTCCATTTTTAGCCTTTACTTTTATGTAAGTGCTACATTAGATGTAAAAGGTCTTTAAAAGACTATTTTAAAATCCATCAACCTACTTTTAAATATTCCTTTAAAAATCCGTAGTAGTATTGATAAAGAGGGGTCAAATAAATGCAAACTATGCAGAACAAGGATTTTGTATTTTTTTTTCCAGCTTAATGAAGTTTGAAAAGTTTGAAAGCTCCTGTATAATTTTCTTAGTACCTGGCCTGACAAACTCTAATTCCGTTTGAAAAAAAAAAGTGCTTTTTGAAAAAGTGGTATCTGCTAGGCACCGTGGCTCACGCCTGTAATCCTAGCGCTCTGGGAGGCCGAGGTGGGAGGATTGCTCAAGGTCAGGAGTTCGAGGCCAGCCTGAGCAAGAGTGAGACCCCGTCTCTACTGAAAATAGAAAGAAATTAATTGGCCAACTAAAAATACATAGAAAAAATTAGCTGGGCATGGTGGTGCATGCCTGTAGTCCTAGCTACTCGGGAGGCTGAAACAGGAGGATTGCTTGAGCCCAGGAGTTTGAGGTTGCTATGAGCTAGGCTGACACCATGGCACTCTAGCCCGGGCAACAGAGTGAAACTCTATCTCAAAAAAACAAAACAAAACTTAAAGTGGTATCTTTGGGCAATGTCTAAGTGTGTGTGAGATGGGGAGAATCCCTATTTAGATATCTTTACAAAGCAGGTTCTCAAAATTTGCAAAGCTATTGACCACTGAATACACTGGCACTAACATATCTTCTCTCTTTTCAGCATGCTAGAAAGCAAAGAGAAGGAAAATGAGGCAGCAGGAAGGAATGAAAGAGTGAAGATAATAAAGGCAGGTCAGTAAAGTACATTTTTCATTCCCTTCTTTTCGGCTAACATCTACGTATAAGGAAAATATCTTGCTAGGAAAAGCAAAGAATCAGAAATAGCAGGGTGTAGGGAAAATCAGGATGATGGCCAAGGAAGCCAAGGGAGGAAGATCCATAATTGGATAAAGCCATTCCTCTGCTACATGGACCTTCTTTTTATAAGGTGGTTAGAATTAAATTCGATTTATATGGAGAACTGAAGTGATACGTGAAGCCAGATGATTAAGTCCTTTGTCACCGATAAGGCTTTATTCCCTTCAAGATTTTGATAAGGAAATCCCACACCACAAGGTAATATTTGCTTCTCTACCTATGTATCTGAGAGTCACAAGCCACCAAAGGCCAAATTATCTGTATTAGGTGCTTTATGTGGCACGAAAGGTCATTCACTTAGCTTACCATTTCCCAAGCAACCTTACTTAGACTCAGTCTTGAAAATTATCTGAGGGGCTCACAATCATGACCACTTGCAAGGTCAAGGCAGAGGGGAAAGTCCATTTTAAGGCTAACCCAGACTCTCCAATTGCTCATGGATTGAGAGTTTAGGTTAAACCAAAGGGTTTAGGTTAGGGTGCCAGAGCTATATACCCTAAGGCTAAGTGAGCATCGGATTTACCGTCTCTTTACAAAGCAAAGTAACCAGAACAAACTCAGTCATTTGAAGTAGACAGAGCTTAAACCAGATGGCCAGCTGAACACTGAAGGTACACGTGTCAAGATCCATCTTCAAAGTAGTTTAGAGCCAAGCCACAGTGACTAACAAAATAGGCCAGATTTGCATGTGGAACGTTACCCTTAATGTTTAACACAGAGATGTGACAGGAAGACGGCAATGAAGTGCAGCAAATGCCAAAGGCTGGCCCATAAAGGAAGGTGTGTGGGCTAAAGTAGTGTCACTGGAAAAGAAAAAGGTGGCAGAGCATGTTGTAGGAATTGTAGCCCTCAAACAATAACATACGTACACATTTGAGTAGGGAGAATTTGTTAATGTAAGAAAAATTCGAGGAAATTCATAGTTTGTAATGGGCCCAAAGTATTGATTGGAATAGAGATAAGAATACACTGAAACAACAATATATACACAGACACACATGCTCACATGTACGTTATTTTTCGATTTTAGCTTCTTACATCTTCCTTTCCTGACTCCACAGCAGCACACAGATTAGAGGGTTCTAATAGATTCCAGATATAGAATTCTATGCTACTCGGAAAATATATGGCTAGCAAGACGACATCCCTGTTTTCTCCTATGTGGTTTATGCATTCATGAACAGTGAAACCTTTAGAAGCAAATAGATGTCAGATACCAAGAAATGATACAGGACACTTTGACAGACTTGATTTTAAACCTAATGCTAACTGATGATACAGGGTGGTTTTCATCACCTCCATACACACCCTCACACATCCAAAATAGGCCAGTTCAGCTGTGGCACAGTCTAACGTGGGACTATGTCCAGGAGATTTCATGGAAAGGAGTGGCTGGAGGCCATATGAATCCGGGCACTGTAGTTTCTTGGGACTGTGTGTCTGTGGAGAAGGCCCTTCCATTGTCAGGCTTAGCTGGAAACTCATTCACTTAGAGGGGAGAGGCGAGGCTCTCGTCAGAACTGAAGGAAGAGGTGTTGGGAAGCCTTTTGCCTTTCATTGAAGTGTGTTACACAACATTCAAGCGGATGTCCCCACAGGGAATTTCTGTTGGTGTTTCTGGAGTGATACTTTTAATAATGCGCTGTTGGGAAGAAAATACAATGTTATAAGCATTCTTATAATTTTATAAACTTGCAAAAAATTTCAACATTAATATTAAAGCTTAAATAGCATTTTAATACATTTAATAGTTGGAATAGTCTCATCACTTTCCTCAAGAATGGAATTCTCTATTCTCAAATATGGATAAAAATCCTGTATTCAGGAACCATAAGCACCTATAAGCTAAGACAATCATAACACTAATGGCAGAAAAGGATGAGACTTTAATAGAACCTCTGCTGTCCTATGACATGCCTTTGAATGACTTAAGAAAGGGTACCCTCTTCTCTGGACAGAGGAGGCTTCTGCAGCCACACGGGTTGGGGAGCAAAGTGAGTGCTAGATTTGGGGCACCCCTGCCCTCAGCCGGGTGCCTTGTGCCATCAGCCACCGTAACAGCCAAGATGTTACTGATTTAACAAATCCACATGTAAGGCAGTACTGGTTAGCTCATACAAGAGTGCAAATTATCACATAATTAGATTTTAAAAGATGTAACCATTTATATTAGCACTTTTCATACAATCTCATGTTGATGTAGTACTCAACAGAGAGAGGACAGTGAGAATTTCTACTATAGAAACAACTGAGGTACACAGAAGTGTTAAGATAGACCTGAAATATGCTTGGGCTTGGATATGAAATATACAACCTGCCTTGTAAAACTTAGCATCAGTGTGACATGAAGCAGCTCAGGGGTGCGGAGAAGGAAAAAACAGCAGCACTGCAGAGGCTTAGAAAAATCTTTATTAAGTTGCTTAGTAAAATTTTTGATAGCCAAAAAGTCTATATATGGTAAGCAGGTAAAATTGGATCTGAAAGCATCTTTTGATTTATTGATCTTTAGGTGCAGCTCTGCTACTGTCCTTTTTATTTTGGATTGAAAAAGTATGGAGCCCCCTTCAACCTTTTGTTTTCTGTTGTTTAAGGAGCAGGACCGATGGAATTCAAAAAGTTCCAGTCCTATAGTTAATGAAACTCACAAAATTATACATTTTGTGTCCCTCGTGACTTCAGTATCTGACTACTGAACTCTCACACTAGAAATCCTTCTACTCACCAGCTACCAGGGCATGCCAAGTCACTGAATGCACAATTTCAGAAACCATCCATTCCCATAGATGAATATGCAAGTTATAACTGATTAAACAGAATTATGTCTTGCTAATTGGGAACTAGACAGAGATCACTATAGCTAGTCTTAAGTGTAGCTATGGTGTGCAGAGACAGAAGAGATCACTGAGGTGTGTAGTGGGGGCTAGACCAGCAATGAACAGCATCATAAAGTAAAACAGTTGGCTCTTGTGCCACACCTCCCCACACTGGCTGCTGATGGCCCAAAATGCCAGGCCCACTTTGGTTTCCCATGTTTTGGCAGCATTCTAGATGCTAAACTACTGTTCTCAAAATTTGCCAGGCCCTGGCCTTCTGTAAGATGATAATCAGTTACTCTAGGCAGTGGATCACTGTTGATATCTTCATAACTGTGTACTCATTAGGACCGTCTTCCAGTATCTTTGTGCAGGTTTTAGTAGTTTCTGCAACAACGACCTAAGCCAGTAGATGACTCCAACCTTGAGACTTCTAGGCTGCAGGGGCATGTGATATCCTTCAAATTATACCAGTAAGTGGTGGCTCACTCCATAAACTCCATCCTTGTTGCCAGGGTCCAAAAGAGTTAAGTACTTCACCTTTCTTTTAGCACCCCTCCTTTTTTTTTAACCAGACCAAAATTTTAGATAAGGCCTTCTCCACTCATGGAATATTACAGATTATCAAGTCTGGTATTCACAAAGAACTATAAATAATTCTAGACCCTTGGGGTACTTGGCAAAAAACATGGCATGCTTTATCTCCCTCAATGATTAAGCATGCACCTGGGTGAATGAAAGTTTTTTGAGAAATCCTGTAGTAAAGAAACCAATTTAACTTGCCTTAATCTGTCAGTCTCCAAAAATTGTCTCATTACATAACCTTTCCTCCAGCATTAACACCTATTGAGATCACATGGAACTACTGCTCCTCAAGACACATTTTGGGAAATGTTAAAATAGTCCAATGAGTATATTTTAAAGATGAGGAAACTGAGGCCTGGAGAAGATGACTTGCCATAGCTGACTAGGGCTTTTTTTCTCAGTCCTCTGTGACAGGCTGTGTCATACTGCTTCCTGGTAACCCACGGCTCCCCATCTGATGACCTATGATGAAGATGGCCCTACAATTAGTCTTATCTCTACTACTAATGGATCTGAGCTGTGTTACTTCACACACCTTTGGTGGCATTCCTTTGTGACCAACTGGAGGAATTTTCAAGAAAGATGACCAGGATTTGAGGTACAGTCTGTGACTAAAGAATACTGACATTTATTAACCTAAATAGTTCCCACCTCCGACCTTGGCCTTTGGGTTTGAAGCAACAGAGCTTGTAGGTCATCACAACTGCCATAAAGGACAACCTGAGGGAATGAATTCAATGACTCTGGGTCTGAGAGCGTATTAGAGTGTATTACAAACAATACCAGGGGATAAGGCTCTTTGGGAGGAATGAGGTCATGATAGAACTGGTTTGGGTGGAGGAAATTAGCTCTAGGTGCAGAGTTCTGTTCACCTAGAATTCAGTTTTCCTGTTTGGAAAAAGAAATGAACCTGGGTGAGAGCTGATGTTTAATCGCCTCATGTTCTCTTGCTTCTCATTTCTTATAAAATGTTTAAGGAATATTAGTGTGATGGTCTCATGTCTGAGTTTTACTGTAAGAGCCCACAGACTAGCCCACCTCAGTTCTCAGGCCATCACAGATTGCAGTCCCTTTAAGCTTTCCCCAGATACCACCCTTCACCTTTGAGTTTGGCCCGTGCAGAATCACCACCTATGAACTTGTGAGTGGCCACTTCTTCAAGCTTTTCTGTCATAGCACCCTTCTTACTGAGGCAAGAAACACAACAAACAAATAACAACTGAAGCATTTTTACATCTGAAAATGTGAAGTATTACACTGCTGAGAATTCTGGTGGCTGAACCACTGACTCTGGCAGCAAGGATGGAAAATGGTTACTCATCTCTCCCTAACCTCTAGCACCAATTTCTACTTTAGCAAACTATTAACCCTGAGGAGAAGAGGGAAGCTGAATATAGATTCTGAGCCTCTCTGTACTCGGTGTCCTTAGATAAGCCACTGAAATAATGAAACTTTAAGCAGAGTAATTCCCAGCCTCAGTTTCCTTATCTGCTAAATAATACTGGCCCACCCACTTCCCAAGATATTTTGATAACAAAATGAGATAATCCATATGCAGGTACTTTGAAAAGTATATACTCTTATACAAATTGTAAGGTACTGTTATCAAAATTTTTACAGCACATTCATTTCTGAAATGAATCTTGCTATCATGGCAAAAGATTTTTACTCCACTGGCTTGAGATAAAAATATAATATTGTTAACAATTTTTGAGCTAAAACTATGATATTGTTGCAACATACTTATTTTGAAATGGTTTTCAAAATAGTACTTGTCACATTGCTATTATAAAAATGACCATGGACATTTTCCACCATAATCTCCACTTAAAATTTTTGTATTGTTCCAGACAGCACAGATCTGACATTCCTTCCCAGTAGCCAAGCAGGCAAAGTAGTTGTCTGATAAGTTTGAAAAGCTGTACACAGCCCAAGCTGAAAGCTGTGGGGCACCCAGATGATCAGCTCATTCTTTTGCTCTTGTATTTGAGAATTTTGGAGATGCGTTAAGGAGACAGTGGCAGCTATTAGAGGTCTACACCATGGTATAGGTATACAAATATATAAGGGTGAGAGCCTCCTGGTGAATTTCATGTGGTCGACTTATCTCTTCTGAATATAACAAAAGAATACTTTTCCCCCAAAACAATTACCAGCCTGAACACACCACATACACACACCCCCACACATACACACTAACTAGCACATACCTCCTTGAATGTCCCTGGAGTGATTATCAGCCGATAAGTTATGTATGTGGGGATACAGATGAAAGACGAAGTTCCTATGCAGTATCCCAGGATGATAGACCAGTGAGGATAATTATAATTGAAAAGTCGTAGCTGTGGTGGGGTCATCAAAAAACTGCAAAGGATGAACTAAAACAGAAATTCCAAGAAACATTAAAAATATTAACCATATCCATGCAGACAGAGACAGCTCTGACACCACAAACACCAAATGATAAAGCTAAGATACTTCGGGGAAATTCCCAAAATGTGCTACATCCTAGATTGAACTCTGACAAACAAAATTATCAATTTCTGTACCCAAGCTGCAAGAATAAAACAGCCAGTTGCTTTTCCTGAGTTTCCTCCCCCATCCCCTACCTCAGCCCCGACAGTGGGGATGGTACAGACAGCATCCCTACAGTTACCCCTACAGTTAGGGAAGTTACAGCACCCCCTTCAGTGCAAGAGATTGGCATCCACTGAGAGTGGTCTGGGCCCCGTCTTGTCAGAAAGCAGAGGAATAAACTGGGTGACCTCGCCATAGCCCCTCTAGACCTAGGGCTTCATATTTCTCTCTGCTTTGTTTTCATTTCCATGCATTTCTCAGCTGTGATGGTTTTGGGTCAGATGAAAGGTGCCTTGTGTCCGGAAAGATAATAAGGTTCCCGAGACCTGGAGAGGACTCAGGCTTCTGGGTATGTGTTCCTTCTTCCCTTTTCTTGAGCTCTCTGCTTTCTGCATTAAGCTCCATAGCCTGGGGTTTCAACAAGGACAGCTCTGCCATGAGGCAGCTCAGCAAAGAATGACTGCCTGCCACAAGTCCTCATAATGAAAGGCATTACAGAACGAAACAAGCAGCGTAATACAGTTTTCATTTGAAAATTCTGTGAAAATTTTAACCAAGAAAAATTCCATGGTGTGCTCTTGACACCCAGCTTATGAGTTTTCTTATTTCAGTTTGGTTTCCAGAGAGCGTAAATATCAGTTTTTGCCTAGTAACCACTGTGCCGAAATTGTTATTGCTCTTGATTTAATTTTATTTTATTATCTCATAGTCATAAAGAAGACAGTAATGTAAATTATTTGTGTGGTTAAACATCTATTTATATCTTTTTTTCTTTGTCTGCAGGTAGTAAAATGGGAAATGGTTAAACACACATCCATCCTCTGAGCAGTGTTATCCTAAGTCCAGGAGGAAGCCTTCAAAACAGGAGCCCCGTCAATCACAAACCCTTCTCGTGACCTATTCTCCTCGTCCCCAGACCCGGCTACTAAGGAAGATCCTTTTGGGAGAGGGAAGCAGAGGGTCTGGTCGGGAGCCCTCCCTGCCACACAGCTTGTCTCATCTGGATGGCAGGTATGTGGAATGAACTCGGCCAGGGAGGGCTGCTTGTTGCAGCAAGTGCCACTTCGGAAACCCCCTCACAGGCCCCAGCCTATCCCTGCTCATACACAACATTTTCTTTTATTGTAACTTGGCTTCAGTGAAAAAGAATATTTTTAGTAAGCTACTTGTTGTTTACCTAAAGCAACCTTAAAAAGCCCAGAGCAGGGGATCTGTTAAGTAAACCTACAAGTGGAAGACAGATTTGCCTCCTCTTAATTGGGCACTGGAGCACTTGCCTTTAGAGGAGGCGAGTAAAGCAAACATCATGGGGATTATGAGTAATGTGCCTGAGCCTGAATCTGTACGTGGGTTTTGCCAGGCAAAGAAACTCTTTGACTAGGCACCAAGAGCTTGCCCAATCCGATAATCAGAAATTCACAGAAATGAACATTCCCAAAGCCTCAGGGCTAGGACTAGGGTGAGACCTATAAGGCTTAGTTGTTTAAGGTGGAGGGAGGGAGGGCAAAATTTCAATAATCAAGTTAAATAATATTTTAGTGCAAATTTTAAAACATAAGATCTGACAGCACCAGACTACGGACTCAGGTGCATTGAATGAGGGAAACCACACAAATACAGGGTCGGATTCTGTGTTTATTTAAATGTTGATATTTTGTTCATCCTGAACCTTTTTGCATTATTTTATTTTTAAAAATGTTGCATTTAAATATTATCTTGAGTACTGAGTTTTTTGGTGCCCCCTTAAATTTTACACTGTGGTGAGTATCTCAGTTGCTTCACCCAAGTCTCTGCTCTGACATTATTTCCTCACTCTGGGGGGAACATCAAGGTAAGCAAGCAAACAAACATGTTTCTGCCCTCGAGGAAATAATCCAATGGCTCTTCTTCCTTTGAAAACCAAATGAAAGGACTTCAGTAGATTATGAAGAAGCACTGGTAATGATATAAATTAATAACCCACTTATGTCAGGACTTCTGCTTCTGGTGGTGGTGGGCTAGGTGATTCTGACTAGCCCTCTCCCCAGAAAACAACCAAGACTTCTGGGTTAAAAAATAAATATGTTTTAAATTTACCTAAAAGCATCATGCACTGATAGGGTAAAGGAG